>APFE031403829.1:2636-14097 GCA_000404065.3 Pinus taeda
AGGCATACCCTCTTTTCATTTTTTAATTTTCATAGCATGTACACAAAATATGGAACCTTTGCATCCTGCAATGATGAACATATTTAGCCCTTCGATTGTCAATCATGAAAGATGAAACCTATTGGTATAGGAACCTAACAGTACCAATTCTTGGGATGATCATCCTAAGATTTTGTATATGCATCCCTCTTGAACACTAATAACCTTTGTAGAATCTATGTTTTATCACTATTGACAGTGCTGGAAGCTGATAATAGGTGAAGGGGTTCTCCCCTATGTGAAGTTTGAATTAGACCACACATGTTTAGAATAAGAGCCCCAACTAGAATACGTCTGATTTCCAAATAGCTAGTCACAAATATATGCCTTACCTGCAATGAACACATAAGATGATATATGAATAAATCATGATAGTAAGTGTATGGAATTTTTGGAATATCAAATATAATGTATGAAAGGCTCATTCACATCAAAGGGAAATAAATGATCCCCTTAGAAGAAGTAATAGTACTATCTAGAAGAGACACATGAGCAATTATAAAGAATCATTAATTAACCTGCAAAATAGTTCACAAGCTAAAAATGATCATGATATCATAAACATCACACATTCAACAATATACATACTAAAGAAAATGAATTAGTTCATTATCATTAGCGTAAATTAAACAACATACATTGCAAACATATAAAGAATAGTCTTACAAAATTCACTGGTATATGTATGAAAGCGTGCCAACTCCTTGAGCTTATTATTATTAAGTGAACGTGCCAAGCATACAATTACATTGATATGACACTAGCCGCAATAGTGGAACGTGAAGCCATCACTTGCTTCTCCAATGAATGATACTCCTCCTATGCTAGAATAGAGAAGCCAAGGCTCCTAATATTGGGTTCCAAACCCTTTCCTTGAGTTATGAGGGTTTATTTATAACAAATGAGATGAATATTTGTCTCCCTTCATGAATTTTGAGTTTCCCTCATGACTCTTGGACTTATTTTGTTTTAAATCTAACTAAAAACTCTTCATATTCCACCTCTAACACTTGGACTTCCACATACATATATTGTTTTCAAATACAATAAGACAAAAACCCATATAGGAAAAAATGGGTAGAGCCTAATCAGAAAAGCCTAATAATATAAACTAAATACCCTAAGGTTGCATTTGAGGAAAATCTAGTTCATCAACTTCAACCTATAGTTATGTAGTCACCTATTGATACCAAGATTTATATTGTGCAACTATCTCTTCACACCTCACAGGAAGATTCAACTGATAAAAGACTCTAGCCTCCATAGTATACACATAAATGGTTTGGAGCCATGCATGCTTCTTTCTGCAACAAGATCAATTTCATATTGATTTTGGTAGGCCCATATATGTATTTCTACATGTTCTATCTATTGAACTCCAAGTCTTCTTTGGTAATGACATGTTTTTTCTTGCTCAAGTATTCCTCAACTTCCTTCTTGACAAATTTTTTGCCCTTTGTCACTACAAATGGCCCTATTGATGAGATCTTGTGTGCCTGCACTAAGGAATCCAAACTATTGTATAAATATGCATAAAAAACTAAAATTTTGGCCACGAAAGTTTTGAGTTGCTTGTTATGTATGAGCATTATGATCTCATCCTTCCACAACTTTTCTTCTTGCCTTGTCTTCTGGGCCAGCTTTGGTAGCATGTTCCTATTTGTGGTGCCCCATTCATGAATCACTGTAATAACTACATGGATTACCTTAAAATATTTCACATTTTATCACGATCTGTTTTGCCTATCATGTTAGAGAATTACTACCTTATGCAAGGTGACTAACTCCTCATAAAGTTTTCTCATGGTGTCTCCTAATGCATAGATCTCACCATTTATAGTTGCTTAAAGATTTTTCAAGTAAGCATGTGCAGAAGACAATATCTGATTTTAATCTTGGAGTTGTTCAATTTGTTTCCTTGTAACATCCAAATCCTTTTCCATATGTTTACTTTCTACCATTAGGAAATTTGTGTTTTCTTTTCTTGCAAAGGTTAAGTTTCTTACTCCAATTGTCTGCAGATTCCTTCTGGTGTCGTGACAATCACCCTTTTTGTATGAACACAAGAAGGGTGTGCCAAATCATTAGGGAACTATTTCCTCCTTTCCTGTACAATTCTATTTTAGAGTAGATTGAAGGTCAAGTTGGAAATATTTATGATCATCTCATCATCTTGAGCAGATATTCCTTCTTCACCATATGGGGTTTTACCTTCCACGAGGGGAGCCTAAGGCTAACCGGTAATCTGTTATACAAGGGGAATAATGTCAACCTCTTGGTTATGCTCTCCGAGTTCCATGTCCATGTCTTGGGCTAATATATGTTGCTCTATTTCTTGAACAAGCTCTTGTTCTTACTTTTGTTTGCTCTGTTCTTCTTCTTCTAGTTGTTTTTGTCTTTGTTCTTCTGCTTGTTTCAGCCTCGTTTCTTCTTCCTCCATTCTTCTCAGTTCTTCTCATGCCCACATTTCCTCCTGTTCTTTCCTCACCTTTTCTTCCCTTTCATATTTACTCTTCCTCTTGCTTTCGTTCTTCTTCCTTGGTCTTCTATACTTTTGCCTGCTTTATTTTCCTTTCTACTACCATAGTCACTTTTAGAATGGTCAGATCCAATTTGAACTTGCATCTTTTCTTCTCTCCTGGGTTATGGGAAATTTTCCTCTTATACTTAATGCTCACTAGGGTGCACTCTTCTGGCTTCTTAGCTTCCTAGGTAATATTCTGCTCTGGAATCACAATGGAAGGACTAACCTTGTTGCCTAGTGCATATGACCAAGAGGCATTGTAGAAATTCTTGATCTTTTCTTCCTTTGGCCTAGCATGGGTCCCATATGGCTAGAAAAAACGCTTGGTATAGTTTCTTTGCAAATTCCTTTGGGATCATACTGATGATAATCCATCGTACCGAGCTTAAGGCTTTCCAATTCCTTAGCTTCAACTTCTGCAACCTTCAAGTTCTTAATCTAATAGGATACCACCTACAAGGGAAAAATATGCCAAGGTTCCTTCTTCTTCCCTTGTAGTATTGTGGATATACCTATGACAAGATGGTAGGAACCTCTTGCATGACTACTTTGTCTATACCATACCTTGGCAATAGATGAGATGGTTTCTAAGAGCCAAAAGCTATGAGGTATGTACCATCTGGTGAGGAAAATTAATTTGTAACTTCCACCACTGAGTTCATTGCCTCATGAGACAGGCTAGGGTAATCTTCTTCAAATATCATTTGATATAAGACCTTGAAGAAGTGATAAACCTATTTTTTGAAGTCTCCTCGATAACTACATTTTACCAAAAATCTACAATAGACATGGATAAGAGGTTCTTTAGGTGTCTATTTCCATTCTAAGCCCGGGAACTCATTACAATAATATATTCTATCCAACAGGTAGGCAGACATGTATAATTGTTGTTGCTTCCCTTTTGGCGATTTTTTTTCCTTACATTAATGTGTAACTGCTGAGGCATTAGATGAGACTAGCTGAATATATTTTCTTTTGAGAAAATATGATATACCATGGAAACCCATCCTTTTGCGAAGGATTTAGCATTATTGTATCTATAGACTCCAAAACACAAAACTATTAAGTACCAAAACACCTTTCTGAGTGACTTAGTCTTGTAATTATTGTTATGTGTCTAGAGAAATTTTGTTGGTTCATTCCACCATGACTTCACCACTTCCTTTGTGTTAAGATAGCTTGAGGTCCCATAAAATTGTGAATCCAAATATTGTTATGGCTTAGGAAAATGGTAGATCAAGTAGATGTCATGTGGTTGGGAGGAGGAAAGTATTACCGACTATCATTTTTTAATTACATGCTCTTCATATCTAAACCTTGCAAAATCCATCTGATGATATCGGCACATGGTAAGATTTGGTATCTGTAAGAGACCTAGTGGAACCCTGCTCATTGGATATTTATGTAGACCTACCTATCCTCTAGACCTACTTTAAATTTTGTGGCATTGAATGCATCCTTGATTGTATGCCAAGTGACAATGTAGTCCTCCTCAATGTACCACTGTGTATCAGATAGAATAGGAACTGTTATTGAGGGGATATCCCCGGTACTACTCTTTGTAGCCTCCTCTGATGCTGATATCTTGTGGGTTATGGTGTTATTTGATGATAAGAGAGTAATAGTTTAAGGACCTACAATACCTATTTCAAGATATTTACTCATGGCGATAAAACGTTTGCTTCATACCAATCAATTCAACAATCAAATTCAAAGCAACAAAAGAGTGACAAAGGAGAGAGAATGTGCAATGCTATACTACAAGGAGGTAGGTTGGGTTCTGGAATTGTGTAATACATAGTGAGAGAGGGAGATTGTGCAGTTTTTGTTGAATGAGGGCTAGCTTGTGGACTGGAATTGTGCAATGCATAGTCTAAGCTCAAAGAAGGGAAGAAGTATTACACAATACGCATTTTTAGTGGCCAGGCTGGGACATTATTGGCTAAAATTGTGTAATGCACAGCTGGAGGGAGCCAATGATTGTGCATTATGTAGTTTTAGTTGGCAAGGGAAAGACTTTCTTCTTTGGATTATGTAATGTGAAGTAGGTAGAGGCTAGAAAGTCCTAAGGATAGTGCAGTTCATCCTGGGAGAGATGCAAACCATGGATGTAGGGTTGAGGAAGAGACAAGTGTAGATAAACCTTGGAATTAGCTAGATTAATCACCAACATCGGCCAGATCAGATAAAGCAAAGGGAAGAATATGCATGCGTAAATAGCTCCAACAACAGTTACTACAGGTAGGAAAAATACAAGAAAGGGATGAGACACTTGTAAAAATAACTCAAAATATTGAAATGAAACTTGTACAAGATAATAATAACATAAATGCTAGTAACTAAAAGAATAATTGGGAAAATTGACACTTGAAAACACAAAAGTTTTGGCAATATTGGTATTGATGCCATTAACCCCATTGGTGATAATTTATGTTGAATGTCTTTACTGTAAAAGGATGAAAGTTATGTAAAGTGCAAAGGCTATGCTTATCAATGTAAAGGATACACATGGTCAAATGGAACATAAAATATTCAGAAAAAATCTGAAAATATGTGTTTTGTTGAACATAAAATGTATGATACAAGATAATCATTACTAGTTGAACTGAAATGAAGAGACAAGCTTATGAAATTTTGTTTGAAGACAAAGAGACAATGCCTCATTTCATATTCCTACAAAGAATAGAAACAACCAATAAGGTTTTCTTATAAAATATGTAATGTGGAATGGAAAAATGGATTATTGAGGAAAAACAATCTGCATAAGAAAGTTAATGAGTAGCAGCAGAAGAGACAGAAAGTGGAAAAGGAGAAGCAATGAAGCAGTAGACCTGAAAACAGAATTGTAAATGAGGTAACCAACATTTGTGACTTGATGTTGTGCTTGAGATATTTCTTCCCCTTTCTATGTTGTAGCTTGAGAACAGGTTGTACCATGCTGAGGTAGGAGCCTCTTGTGGGTTGTAGCCTGCATGAAATTTGTGGGAGTTGGAGCTTTCTTTGAGGTAAGAGCCTCTTGTAGGTTGGAGCCTACAAAAATATGGCTTAAGAAGGAATAGCAGATTTCCTTCACATCACTTGTGGCCTAAAATTTGTGGTTTTCTCCCTTTGGGGTTTCCACTTATACCTGGTGTCTTCATGTGTTGGTTCTTGAATGTTGTGTGAATGTTCTTTAATTTTTTATAAATAAATCTATAAATTTCTCCATTTGACACCTACAAAAGGAATTCAATAACATTAGAGCATGAAAAGTAAAGTACTTTGAATTACTATTTCACCCCCCTCTCAGTAATTCCCAATCATAAATATCAAAAAGCGACAAAAGGGATAGAAAAAGTAGCAAAACCAACACTTTAGAAACTTACCTAGAAAAGTACTACAAACCAAATCCAAAGCTCCCTGAACTTGTGAGGATGGCTAGAGCTCTAATGTTAAATGTGAAAATGATCTCTGCAAGCCTCTATTATATAGATTTCCCCTCATGAGATTAGGGTTAGGGTTTATGAAACTCATGCCTAAAATTGAGGAGAAAGCAACAGTTATCCATAAATATGAAATAGAAACTTGTGCCACATTATTGCGAAAGAAAGTGCCCTCCCTATTTTCTAGGGATGCACAATTGGCTAACACAAAAGGTTGCATAACCCACTGGAATAAAGGACTCTACAATTCCCAGTGAAAAAGGATTACGTAGTTCACTGACTCAGTGGGTTGTGCAACCGTGACTCACAAGGAAAGATTTCAAATTTTACTTGCTCACTGACTATCTCTTTGATAGGATTGCATAGTTTAGTTCCTCAAGGAATTGCATAGTTTCCAATGGTAGAAGATTATGCCGTTTTTAGAGGCAAGACCAACAATTAGTGCTAGATCATGAAAAGTGTTAGCTTGTTTTTGAAAGAGGGTTTGCTTGTCTTTAGAAGTTATTAAACTATTATCGACAAGACTCAATTGTTGTCAAGACAACTCAACTAAGACATCACACAAGCACTACATGGATGGATAAGTGATTGAAATTGAAGGAACACTTAATGGGAGTGAAAATAATATTCTTATAGATAAAAGGTAGGCTCCAAAATCAAAGCGTAGGTAAAAATTTGGAGGGGTGTTGAAGCAAGTACAACAATTGGTGACACACTCGTATAACTCCAACTTCTTTGTATGGGTCTATCTCCACATACCGAGTCTAGATCTTCAAGAAGTATTGTTTATATCATTGATCATCATATTTTCCTTACTGAGCTCGACTTAAAGATAAAATTTCTTTCATTCTCTTTATCGGTGACACACTTTCATAAAGCTCATCAAACCTTGGCAATTTGAATTAGGAGAGAAGGAATATAAAAATATGTGAGTGAATTATGTTAGAGTTTTAGTTTTAATCTCTGGTGTTGCTCCACTTCCAGTGAGTCTGTTTAGTACCCCGGTTGAGTCACTATAGTAACGCAACCATCTCTTTGTTTCCAGTAGATTTGTTCACTACCCTGGTGAAGTTACTTGCTTCACCTCTTTGCGCAGGAAGCCTTTCTTTTCTTTACCCCTTTATTTGTTATTTATAGAACTGTTCTTAGGTAAAAAAAATTTAGTGAGGTGGAAGAGGGATATTGACTTATTGAGAGCAAGAGAGGTTGTTCTTTCAGAGACGGGAATATATACCTATGAATTAAAGTTTTCTCACTTAAAATTCCTTCTCTTCCCTCTCTACTTGACTGAGTTGACAATTTAAAACCAAATACAAAATTTGATTCAAGAAAGAAGATCCTATTAAGGGTTTGAGCATCGTATAACCACTAAGGTTTTCTCTGAGAAAGAACATGTTTTTCATTTAAGCATCATATACCAAAAGATATCAAGCCCATGAAAAGAAGGGAACAAGACGCTAACCAAGTGTTAATAGTTGTACAATGTCCTTTCAAACGTTTCCCTACTTATTTAGGACCAAAAAACCAATTTCGTACATGGGTAATCACAAACAAACATAAAATAAAGAACAATAGATAGAAAAGAAAAAAAAGAGAATTAAATCAATACTACACTAAGCCTACTCCTAAGCTAACAAAAGATAGGCCATTATTACATGAAATGAAATATCTAATGCAACCAGTGAAGCATTTCCTGACTTGTATCGGCGAGGGAATAAGTAATTAGAAATATCATCAAGAAAAGCGTACGACATGAAATATAGATCACGACATGCTTCAAAATTTGAAGGCACCAAATATAAGAAAATAAGTATGACATGAAGGCATGCACTAACCATTCTATTGTTGTGTTATGATGCACATCACAACATAATCTCATATCAAAACATGCAATCCAACTTTCCATCTTAGAAAACATGAAAAAGGATAAAAACTTGTTCTTAGCAAAGGGGCTTGCCAAGTAAGATTCTTACAACCCTTCAATAATGGGATCATGATATCTAGGTGAAGGATCTTGAGGGTGAAAGATAGGTTCATTTTCAAAAATTGTGATCAATTCATGAAGATTCTCCTACGAAGGAATCAATATGATCATGTTTGGAACACTCATCAAGATCACAAGATCCTGGCATAACCACCAGCATAGGATGTAGTATCTCGACATTTAGAAATGGTTCCAATTCATATGAAGGTAAATCATTGAAAAATGGTGGCCTCAAATAATCGATAGTTGAGGAAAATAGTCATCACTAGATGAGTCAATGAATACGTTAGAAAACCATGATCATAATTTTATTTTTCATTCATGGAAAGGGGATTTTTATGGTATGAGGAATTAGAAAAAGGGATTGGTTGAAAACATGAAATTTCATCCTTTGCCTCTTCATATTCACAAGGTGAATAATGAGATAGATTACGAAGGGTATATTCCTCATCATATTCTTTTAATCTAACATCCACATTCCACCAATCTTAACTGGAATTAGAATTACTATCATTAAGAACTGGGATAGGTGTGATACAATTATCAAATATGTCAGGACAATGCGGAAAATATGAGGGAGAACTTGAAATATCATGTAAGGAGCCATCTTTAATAAAAGATTTGTGTTCATAATCAAATTCCCATACATAATAATTGTGAAGAATATCTTGAATTTCTGGATCTCCATTGACTCCATCTTAGAATTGACCTTCTTGAGAATCAAAAGAAACTATTATAATAGGTTGTTGTGATAAGATAAAGAGGATCAGAAGAAAAAACTAATGGAGGGCATGTGATATATTGAGAATAAAAAATAGTTTTGGTTAAATTAGATTCAAATTTGAGGCTTGAGTTCAAATCTTGAACATGAGGGGAAGGAGAAGATGGGGTTTGATTGGTGAATCAATCTTCAAGTTCTATAACCTTAACTTGGGTGAAAAAGGCTAGTTGATTTGATGAAGAATGGGAAGAAGACAAAGAGTCACATAGAACATCAATTTCTTTTTTTGAAATTTTGAGAGCCCCATGACCAAGAACTATTGGGAGACTTAAAAGGGATTTGGTTTTAGGGAGATTCAAAGAAATATGAACAAGATACTATAATTTTTCTTTCATAAAATTCCAATCTATATCATCCTCTCATAACAAAAGTGAATAAAACGATCATGAAAATCTTCAATGGATTCATCAAATTTATTTTTGAGAAGAATAATGTTCTTGTAAACATTTTCGTAATCATATAATGTATAATCCATTGTTTAACACATCCTTCGAATGTGAGAACAAACAACCTACAAGAACCATCCTCATAATTAATTTCATAATAATCACAAAATTCAAGAAAGTGGAAGGTGTTCTCAAGAATGGTTGTTTAACCCTCACCATGAAATTTCAAATTTGACAAGTCATCAATAATCCCCCATGATAAATTCCATATTTGTAGCATTAGAAAAAAAATTTGGGGTTATGATATGAGAATAAGTCATTCAAGATGAGAAAATTAAATAGATTTCATGGGCTTAGTTTGCCTTCTGGCCCTCCTAGTGCCAAAAATGCGTTGATGGTGTTGGAAGTCAACAAAAGGTGAAGGGGGTCTCTCCAATGTGAATTCCAAATTAGACCCCACCCCATTTGGAATAGGAGCCCCAACCAAAATATGACTGCTTTCCAAATAGGTGGTCTCAAAGATATGCCTTTCTTGCAATGAACACATAAGATGATATATGCATAACTTTAGGGATAGTAAGTGTTTGAAATTTGTGGAATATGAAATGTAATGTATGAAAGGTTCATTCACATAAAAGGGAAATAGATGAGCCCCTTAGAATAGGGTAATAGTACTATCTAATAAGAGACACATGAGAAATGATAAAGAATCGTTAATTAAGCTACAAAATAGTTCACAAGATAACAATGATCATGATATCATAAACAACACATAGTCAACAAGATACAAAATAGAGAAAAAAAATTATTTCATTAGCATTAGCGTAAATGAAACAACATACATAGAAAATATATACATAATAGTCTTACAACATTCACGACATATGCATGAAAGTGTGCCAAGTCCTTGAGCTTCTTATTATTAAGTGAAATTTCCAAGCATGCAATTACATTGATATGACACTAGCCCTAATAGTGGAACGTGTGGCCATCACTTGCTTCTCCAAAGAATGATACTCCTCCTATGCTATACTAGAGAAGCCAAGGCTACCAATATTAGGTTCCAAGCCCTTTGATTGAGTTATGACGATTTATTTATAAAAAATGAGACGAATCTTCATCTCCCTTCATGACCTTTGAGTTTCACTCAAAACTCTTGGACTTCTTTTTTCTTGACTCTAACTAATGACACTTCACATTCCACCTATGAGTCTTGGAGCCTTGGTTGGACAAACAGTATGGAGCCCTGCAACATCTTGGGTTGAGTTACTAGTCCTAGAGCCTTGTTTGGAAAAATGATTTGGAGCCCTTGGTGTCTTGAGTTATTAGTCCTAGAGCCTTGGTTGGACAAACACTCTGGAGCCCAGTGGCAACTGTGGTCTGAGTTATTCTTCATGGACCCTTGGTTGGAACAAACACTCTAGAGCCCTGGAAGGTTGGGATAGAGACCGATCAGATGATGGTTTTGGTGATGTCTGACCGTGAGGTGGAATCACTATTTGATGGGTTGAGGTGGATGGCCTCTAGAAGCCCTAAATGGTTTTTAGTTGATGTGTTCTATGAGATCCCACATTCATGCTTGGATTATGGCATGGGGGTGAATGGTTGAAGAGAGATTTTGGCTCAGCCATTCTACGGCCGGGTGGAATGTGGAAGTCCCATCTCGGTTTTGGATTTTGCATCATTAATGAAAGGTTATTTCTCCTGGTATTTCTATGAGTATATTGAAGGATTATATGTGTTGTATATGGTTGTGATTTCATTAATATTTTTGTCCCTATTATGCTGGTTATGTATATGTTTTATGACAGCAGCCATGAGTTGCTCTCATCATGTTTTTACTTGTAATTGAATGATTAATCTATCTATGACCTAATGGATGGAATGTTAGTTAAAGTGATAAGGAAACAATGCTTCATGGCGAATCTCAGATAAGTATGAGACCCGTATGCTCAAATCCATTAATTACACTTGTAGATTACACATTTGCAATATGTTTGACAAAATGGATATCGTGGCTAGCAGGGGTCCAGTCAAGGTCTTGAACAAGTATTTTCTTTAGTATTGTCATTTACATGTTATTTCATTGATTTGAAGAGATGGTTCAATTCTGGCTAGTGACCTGAGCTTTGGGCCTGAAAAAGTGGCTCAAATCCTAGATTCGTTGGCATAGCATTGACGATTTGGGCCTCTGGTGATCCGGATATAAACTAGAACGCAACAAATTACAGAGATAACCATATACACAAATATGCAGCGGAAATAATACTTCATTTCATTAATGGAAAATACTGAAATATGCTTACAATCAGAAATGGAAATAAA
>APFE031403836.1:0-61093 GCA_000404065.3 Pinus taeda
TGGAAATTTGTTAAAAATCCAATTTCTAATTGGTAAAAATCTGTTGTTGTTTATAAAGAACTTCACTGAAAAACGGTTATAAAAGACTTCATGCCATTGTTTTTCCCACTTCATGTTTTTTTCTAAAAAAAACATTTCTTTTTACATAATTAAAAAATGTAAACATCAGCATATTTTTATATAATTACATAATACAAACAACAGCGGAATTTTACCAATTAAAAATTAGATAAAATCTAATTTTTAATTAGAAATTTGATAAAAATCTAATTTCTAATTTGATAACAATCTAATTAGAAATTATATAAAAATGATGTCGTGGCATCACCCATCCTAGTTAAAAGAAAAGCAGTAGATCTTTACCACTTAGAAATTAGATAGAAATCTAATTTATAATTTGATAAAAATATCATTTCTAATTTAATAAAAATCTAATTTCTAATAATGCCCTAGCATCACCCATCCAAGTTAAAAGAAAAAGCCTGGTAAAAGGCAAACCCTAAAAGCAGCTGCTAGGAAAAATCCACTAGTAAAAATTTATAAAATATGACTAAGGGAATAAGAAGGTGTTGTTCCTAGAAGGAAGAAGTCTATGCTCGAGAGGAGTTGGTGATGCCTGCGTGTTGGTTGGGAGAAACAAGCACTCTCCCATAGATTTCCCAAAGGAATTGGTAAGTTTTTATTTGTGCTTAATAATAGACTTAAGCTTATTTTGAAGTGGTATATTGGTTTGTTTTCACAGCAAGGTTATTTTGGTCAAATCATTGTTGCGGTATTTAAAATTACATGAAACTTATATGAGTTTATTATCTGCATTAGGATTCTTAGGAAATCTACCCATGTGAAAACCTTAATGCTGTAATATCTACCCATTGTGACTTGAATTAATGTTTGGATCTCGATGCTGAAATGAAACAGTTGTGTCTTTGCCTACAGTTAAAAATATATATTTTGTAATATTTTACAATCGTTTCTAGGGTTACAAAATTTCCTCTCTCCATCCCTACCAATGATGTTGGTATCCAGCTATGCCAATAATGTTGGTATTGGAGTTGCCCAACACAATGCTAGTTGTTATGCATATCTCATGAATATGGATTATTAGGAATTTGTTCCACTGGTTGTAGGTGTCAATAGCCCACTAATGGTGTTATGGGTTGCAATCTGATTCAGTCGTTGTTGATTCACATGCATGGGGAACTTGAGCCTCTGTAGCTGGTGGGGAGCATGACCTCACTAGAGTAGGCTTTCTTATCTACTCTCCACTATGTCTTGAGTAGTTTGCACCAAATATTCATGGTCCAATACTGGGTGATCAGGAGTTGTTTTGCTAAACATATTGAAGGCCAACCCTTTGTTTTGCAAAAATGTGATGCACTAAATGATAGAAAACCAAGCATACTGTAATTCCCATTTATGTTTGGTTGACATTTCCATAAATTGCAGGAAGTAATTATTTATTTGCGGTTTGTAAGTCACTTATTGTTTCTTTATCAGATGAAATATAATTGATATCTCATCCTGCAGAAATAGTACTACATCCACGGTTTGTAAAATGATCAATGATTTATATCAAAACCTCAACACTCTTGGAGAGCAATGGAATCTATGACATCATCTCTAAATTTGACACCACGGTAATAGAATTGGCAATAACAACATACCAAGCAGCTCTGCTATTTTTGTTCAATGAAGCTACGAAGCTGAGCTATGTAGAAATTAAATCTCAACTAAATTTGGAAGATGAAGATCTTATTCGACTTCTGTATTTAGTTTCATGTGGCAAGAACAAGATTCTTCTAAAGGAAACTAGCACTGCAACAATATCTACAAGTGATAATTTTGAATTCAATACTCCCTTTTCCCACAAGTTGAAAAAGATTAAGATCCCACTTACAGATATGAATGCAAATGAGAGGAATAGAGTAATCGAAAAGGTAAAATAAGACAGACATTTCTAAATAGATTCAACAATAGTTCTTATCATGAAGGCTAGAAAAATCTTACCTCGGCAACAACTATTGAGTGAGTGTGTTGAACAGCTCCAAAGCACATTCAAGGCCGAACTTAAAGCAATAAAATCCAGAATTCAGGACTTGATCTCAAAGGAGTACCTAGAACGTGACAATGAAAACAGTAATTTATTGAGATATATAGCCTAATATCGTTGATTGAGATGCAAGTTGAAAACAAATCTGTAATGCAACTTATGGTTAATTTTCTTTTATTTTAGAGAAATAAAACATATCACAGATTGGATTTTCCATGTGAGTTCGATTGACTAACATAGAAATACTCTGTTTTGCAATAGAGGATGAAGAAGTTTTCCAGGTCACTTGCAAATCACTCACCCAGTTCTACCTTCAAGAGGAGGCACTTTAGATCATGCATGGTTTTTGTGCCACAACTCATCACAGGAGAGAACACTGCTCGACTCATGCTATTGTTCCTTAAATTTTGTTTTATGTTTCAGATAGGGAGTTCCATCCCTTCGTCTACAAGGAAATAACATAAAGTAGCGATGGATCAATATAGAAGTTGAAACTATTAGGATCTAAAGGAGTGGTGGTTTTATCCACTACTCTAGCTAGTGCCTAAAAAATATAAAATTTGGGTTTGGTGGTTGTGAATTCCATTGTCACTAAAGGTAGGTATAGCCTAATTTTGTGTCCACCAGAAACCTATCAATTATTTTGGCTATACCCTCCTTACCCTTCCTTTCATTACACCAATCTTACAAATAGCATGCACTTTCAGAACCTAACCACATTTTTCCAATGTAAGTGAACACCTAGGATCAATTTCTCAATCTCTTCTTTAGCTTTAATGGACTTCTTTCCCTTACCTTTGTTGGTAGCAATGTTTTTGATGTCAACCAATAAAACTGTAGTCAAAGAGCCCCTAGCTCCAATGGTTTTTCAGACTGGTTGCGCTTGATCTCCACGTCCGAACATTCAATGTGCGAAGAGATAACAACAAATTATTGGAAAGGTGGCCAATTATAGTTTAAAAGGCCGTCTTGGGAACAACTGTCTCTATTGGACAGGCAGGTTTCTTAGCTGTCAGGATTCAAATGTTTGTACCTCCACCAACCTCCATTACTTGTATGTGATGGACACTGCGAGTCAACCGACTTGAGTTAAAAACTCCAAGCGTCGATCTCTGAGAAAACTGTACATAGCAAGTTTTCTTCCCAAGAACTGGATCCATTAGAAAACACATTGCCTCACAAATAGCTTTGATGTTGTTTATATATTGATCACAATCAAGGTTCAACTGAAAGAGGCCATTTGTGAGGACAGAAGACACTCAGACCTAAGTGGAGCAATGGATAACAATCATCAGCATCAGCATAATAATTAATGAATTTCATATGAGGAAATCAACATAAAAAGAGAGATGTGTACATAGCTAGGAATATACCAATGCATTCATTGCTCCAGCTTTCTTGTAGTGTTGGAAACCAGGCCTCTTTTCATGGGATACATAAACTAACCGTGTCAATTCATTGCCAAAATTGTCAACTCCCCCTGATTCAGTCACTAACGGAGGCTGCAAAGCATTTTCAAATGGTGTGCCAGTAACAACCTTATCATTATCTTATGTAAGCTCATGATTTTTCAATGGCATACTACATTTTGGTCCAAATAATGTGTACAAGCAAGGAGATATATCATGGCCCTCAGTATGTCCAAGAGTCTTCAGTGGTGTGTCAAAGGATTCCATCCTTGTTCTAGTTTAGGTGATGACATATTCTGTGAAACAAATTGTTTACTTATCTCCTGAAAAGAAAAAATGAAAAAATGTCACACATGCAGTGCACCAACTGTGTATTATGTTCCTTAAGATGAATCTGATAAAGAAGATGGAAAAATATGAAGTTCATAACATAATTTAGCTTACCTTTTTAGAATCCTTTTTGTTGTTTCATTTTCATGCTTTGGGTTGATTTGGTAGTTTGGTAACAGAAAAGATCTGCAAAAATGCCATCAAACAATCCTTGATCTCATCTCTCCCTCCCTGGGACCATGAGCTTAGACCAAGGCATACTTGCTGCCACAAAAGCATTGTTTTTGCCGTTCCATGCAATTGCTAGTGTTAGATTTTTAGTTAGAAAAGTTGATACCAGTTATACTTGCGTTTAGATTTGTTCTTGCTTAGTTTCCATAGTTATCTTGCATGATTTCCTGTCTATAAACTTATGTTCATCATGTTTCTGGTTTTTAGATCAGATTAGGTCAAAATAGAGAGGTCGCTAGTTTTTCTAGCCTTTGTTCAACCAGTTTTGGAAAATAGTGTGTAGAGCACCTGTACTACATCCCTGTCTATCCTTCCTTCATCATACAACCTGCTCCAACCCCTAATCTAATATTCCTTCCCTTCATTTGCTACACTTCTCCAATTTTCCCTAATTTCTACATTCTTGTGCAGCATTTCTCCCTCCATCCTTGAACAAATCCAACCACCTTAATCACTCCTTAGTTTCATTCATGAGGTCTTAGACCTCTTCACATCCTCAACCATCCTCCATTTTCACTTTCCCACCATTTTTCTACCATCAACCCTCTAAAATCCTCTTTCGGCTCTTCTTGTAGAACTTGCTGTAGAACATCCTGTAGAACCCCTATAGAGTTCTTGTAGAAGTTCACGTGAGTAGTTTTTCGAGATTTGATCACTGTGAAACTCTTTGGAAGGGTGTTAGGGACCCCTTATCCCCTCTTCTCACCTTCCCAATCTCCTGCAAGCACCCATTCCATTTCCTTTTGCTAATCAACCTTTGCACAGTCAAAAATCGTTAAAGCAGATGCATAATAATTCTGCAAAATTTCTCAAAAATACAAAAAGATGTATTTTTTAATATTTTCCTTCAAAGTAGCTTATTCACCTGCATTTTACCTTTCCAAGATTCAATGGCATCCATTTCCACAGCTTTCATCACTTTTCTTGCACCAGTAGGGTTAGTCGGTAAAACTAGGGTTTGTTAGGGTTTGCATTTCCTTTTAGCTTTCAGCTTCTTTCTGCAAGTAGACTAGCCTCTTTTGAGTTAGCTTGCATTCATCATAGTTAAAAGCTTCTTCTATGAGATCATAGAATTTGGCTTAAGCTCCTAGTGAACTTGTGCCAACTGATCAAGTGACAGCCTGCGGTAAGAGCTAGTACTTGTGCATATAGCATTGTCGCTTCCAAGTTTGTTACGAACAACCAGGTTGATAAAAGTAAAGAAAGGAATCCTAGGAGTTGCAGCATCATTACTGTAATATTAGAGTTCACTAGTCTGGTGAGCGAATTTCAGATATGTGAAGAAGATATTCAAATATTCCATCAAGAAATTCCTAATCAATATCATCTTTGGGGAATTGGTATGGAAGATTACAAAAGCGTGTGTGATACTGTTCAACGGATTCATCGGGTTCTTTTCATAATTTCACAATTTCTTTATCAAATGCTTTACGGTTAAATTAATTGAAAGCACGGTCTATCTCTATGACCAAATGAGCAAGAGAATGAATATATTTTTCTTGCAGTGAGGCACACTAGTGCATTGGATGCCCTTGAAGCATGTAGATGAATAGTGCGCAGGTCATGTATTCTTGAAATATTCCATGTCTTTCGCATGAGTGTAAAACTTCGACCACATGCCTAACCAAGGTTACGTGGCCTCGACCATCCAATGTTTTATGTGAAAAATTATCCGAGAGCTTTTCTAAGATAATGAAGTCGTTTCCATAAGACATGCACTCTGGAAGAGCAAATTTGTAGTTAGTCATGATAGATATTTAGAGATTCAAAATAGACGTGAGGACTCAGCTTGTCATCTGTCCCTCCTTCTAGCACCAAAATGTTGATGGCACTAGACCCGCCAACATGTCAAGGGATCTCCCCAGTAAGAAGTCCCAACTAGACCTTAGAACGTTTGGTGCAGGAGTCCTAGCAGTGGGTCATGCAGTATCGCCTTGACGCGATTTCGCATAAAGGCAAGTAAGATGTCCCTGTTGGTAGCAAGGGTGTGAAATATGCGATAAGTCAAGGAAGGTGCATGAACATTACTAACACATAGAAAGTGAGGTGTGTGCGCCCCTTGGAAACCTGTGATAGCATGGAATTAAGAAGGGAACACGCGAGAAAAGATGCATCACAACATGGAAGGCAAGTAAGAAAGCAACCCGAAGTTATGGTTAAACCAGTAACACATTTCAGAAAGATTAATACATAAATAAACAGAAATAGATACACATGCATGCGTAAGAAAACAAATACATATATCATTTAGAGTACTCAAGATAGCCGAAATACAATGCAACATATGCATGAAATGTGTTGGCTCTATTATATTAAGAAGTGTACGTTCCAGTCACACAATACATCCATGTCCAACCACTAGTTCTGATAGTGGAACATTACAGCCAAAACCACCTGCTCCTCCAAAGAGATATACTAGCTCTGTGCAGTGGAGAAGCCAAGGATTATTACAATACTGTCCAAGCTTTCTCTAAGATATTCATATTGGAAGCTTGGCTGACCAAAAGCCTATACAATGAGTTATGAGGTACTATTTATAACAAAGGGTGGGGTGACGCTTGACATTCCCCTTTGAGATCGTTCATCTATCCTCGTGACTCTTCAACTACTCTATGACTGTTACATTCAACTATCAACATTTGAACTTCCACTTAACAAGACGTTACATTACAATGCACATGTGCCCTTGTGAGACAAAATGGATTGATCAAGCCATGAAAGGCATTGCTGACAATCAGACTGTTGTGGTGAGACCAACTCTTTGACATCCTTTGGATGGTCGAAAGTGGTGAGATGATGCCAAGCTTGGTCTTTTGTGATGGTGTCCGTGTGCTCAATGGTGACATCTTGTTGAAGCAAACTCTTGCCTTTGTTGCATCTGGGTGAACTGATATGGCTCCTCTGTCCAACTCATAATCTGTCTGACTTTCATAGTTTAGAGGTTTATCTCAATTTACTAGATGGCTATGTTGGGGTGAACAAATCCTTCAAATCTTCAGGTAGAGATCTAGTTCTTGTCAATAAGAGGTGTGCCTTATTGATTGATAGCCTTCATATTCCATCCCACAGTGGCGTGAAGAAAACAAAGGTCTATTAAAAAGTTCAAATGGTAAATGGACATGGCCTACTAGATCTCCTCAGTCTCCCGACGTAGACTATCGACCACACCAGATATGACCAATTCTTATTCAGTTACTCACCAAATTTTGATAATGGAATGTAAATATTTACTAAAAGTGAACTTCAATCCATGATTAGTTCAATCCATTAATTGTGCTCTTTCCAGCTTATGTGCTTAAACTGCAGTGGATACTTTACCATAAATTTTGTAGTTTAAAAGTGTGATGTCTATACTGAACTATTTAATTGAAAATAATACCATGACAATCATATATGGTGCAGAAACATGTCTACCTTAAATCAAATAAGAATGAGCATCCAATTGACGCTAATACTAAAGAACTCTCTCATGTTATAAGGAAATATGAGAAGGAAGATCCTTGATCTATTAAGACGGGGTTCTCTCTCATTATTGTTTTTGTAGTGCATTTTCAAACATTAAATTCAGAAGGATCAGGACTGTCAAATTACACTATCATCGAAAGCCTGTGAAGTTCCATTATCTTCAAAGCATGAATGAATCGTATGATTCCTCTAAGTGTTTTCCTGAGCTTATCTTGAATGCTCATTTGCCGAATATTTCGAAATCAGACATAGGCGGGGTCAATTAATTACCTCTTCCATATCCATCTGATTCGACAATCATCAATCAAGATAATGGAAGATGCCCTTATGTTTCCTATTATTAAGACATAGAATTAGTAAGAAGCTTGAGCCAACCGAGGATAACTTTCTATTCATTTTTTCCCAACAGTTAATTTCTATCAAAAATATCCAACATTAATTTCTTAATTTTCATTTTCTAAAATAAGGAAAAAGAGTTTTTCCCAATTATTTATTCCGAGTGGTTGGCCTATTGGCGTAGCTATCTTGGAGGAGTGCTTCCAATATCTTAAGAGATGGATAAGAATTCACCAAAACCCTAATTTTCATTTAATTAATCTTTATTTTCTAAAGTAATAAAAAATTATTATTTCTAAACTAAGAAAACAAATGACCTTTTCCCAAAGTTTGAATTGATTGATTTAAATTTCCAAGTGGTTAGCCTATTGGCATATATATTTTAGAAGAGGGCTTCCAACATCTTATGAGATGGATGAGATTTCACTATAACCCTAATTTTCATTTAATAATGTGTTTAGAGGTTCATATCATATCGATATGGTTGGTGTGGAGTGGTCTCTCTGTTTCCCCTCAATGGAGAGGAGTAGTGAAGCACGAGCGTTTTGATTCACGGCCAATTACTTTTCATCTTTTCACAATCACAAACCAATTGGATATCATGCTTGGCCATGGGCTGTATCCAATTTTCGTACAGATGAAAAGCACAAAAATTAGATATATTTAAATGGTGAACTGTAGAGAGCAACTACCTCTACCTCCTAGTGCCCCCGCTAGGAAAGTACCAAAGTCCTTTTCAGCCATAATCTGTTAGACTCTATCTACCATTTATTGATTTCATTAATTTCATTCTCTCGTCAAATACAGATACGTTTTGATCTTGGAGTAGTAAATGGGTAGAGATCAGCAATGGTGGAGTCACACAGTGAGGATATGCATCTAAAATTTGAGATAAAGTCGATAATCATGATCTCAAAGAATTATTTTCAGATTGTGAGAGAGTGATAGTCAAGAAACCAACCATTTATCATATCGAAAACAATGTTCTAGTTTGCGATAATTTAGGTAAGATAAAATTTGAAGGACCCAGTTGGTGCGTTCATTTTGTGTAACTTGATGAGGTGGAAAATGTTAATAACAGGGAGTTTGTTCAGCAATTAGTTACTAATAAAGTTGAACATGATATTTAGTGGCAAAGTTGGAGGCATGGCTTGAATGGTATTTTTTTAGGGTTAAGATCCTTCAAGGTGACATGATTGTCAGTGGAAAAGTTGGAGGAATGGTTTGAATGGTATTTTGTTAGGCTTAAGATCCTTCAAGGTGACCCTTGTGTTAATATGTTGGGATATATGGATTTCTACAAAATTTTTTTATCTTTAATGATAGTTAGGTTGGCTAATCCATTACTATATTATATTTTTCCCCACATCCTAAACATATTATTCTAGCAGGAATATTACACAAGCCTCGATAGATAACCTAGACCTGGTTTTATTTGACCGGGCAGCCTAGGGTGAGCCTAGACTTTGTGTGGGAGGTGCAAATTTTTTTTTGAGAGCATCTCATTTCTTTTGTATCAAAATGATACTAGGTGAAGGCACAAACAACTTTCCATAATTAATGGCTTTGAAGTTCCTTCTTATTTTTTCTTTTAAAAAAGATATTTACTATTTGCAAGTTTTTGGAAACTCTGATGTTGGTTATCAATTGTGTCACCAAAGAAATTAGATGTCATGACCTAGAGATTTGTTGAGATATTAATCTCAATGTCTGCTTTGTCATGATATTTAATCCCATTGTCTACTAAGTGTCATAGTCATTTCAAATTTAATTAAGTTAGTTGATTTTTTCTCTAACCATTTATTGTTGTTTGTTTCTTTGTCTCCTATGTACTCAATTTACTAATTTTGAGTGATCAAAAGAGAAACTTGCTTCATTCTAGTATTGAATCAAATAATTGTGTATTTTTGTCTTTACATTTTTTATCATGATATCAGAGCATCAATTTACATAAGGCTCCCGAAAAAAACATCATTTCAATTATCTTTTTTTCCAGTAACATACAAATAGTAGAGGTTGTATTATTTTTTTTCACTAACATACAAATAGTAGAGGTTGAGAGGAGATCAAGGACAAGTAGCTAAGAAAAATTTGAAGGAAAAAAATGTGACAAAGAGGACAAACTTACGAAACTGTCAATTTCTTTTAGGGTCACCCTTATTAGTAAGTATAGCGTGGAAGATTGCGCACCCAATCTGTGTTAGGAGTTGTGACAGATTACTCAAAACGCCAAGATCGAGGAACAAGATAAGTCAAGTTCACGAATCCTCTTTTGTCATAAAAAGTTCACAAGTCCTTCCTTTGTCTTGGTATGGTGATTCATTTTATTTAGAAAAGGAAATGACTTTCATTGTTTTAGAACTTTTCAAAATAATCATTTAAAAATAAATAAATAAATAAAAAGGAGATATTATGGATTTTAAAAGAAAGGAATTTATTATTTTTTTAAAATGGGATTTTTTTATTATTATTTAGAAAAGAGGTGGTGTTTGATTTAAAAAGATTTTATTTATTTATTTATTTTATTAAACAAGCTTAGGAAAGGGGACTTTTTTATTATTTCTTTATAAAGGAGGTGGTGTTTGATATAAAGGATTTTATTTATTTATTTTATTAAAAAATAGATTTTTTAAAAAACAAAGATGCTCACATCCACATTTGAAGAAATGGCTTCCTTTAAAGTTTTGCCACAAACCTTGATTTTGCTTCACAAAATTTTACAAGCCCAATAGTGTTAGGATACGCTTCAAAACAAATATGAGAACTGACCCAAAAAACATTAACAACCATGAACCATAATTAGAGGAATGCCACTGCATAACTAAGAAGGAAAGAACACAGAGCCAAATGTTGGGTATGGAACTCATTCGATGACTCTGCCTTTGATAAGATAACCAACACATCAATAGAAAAAGAAGCCTGGAATATCTTGAAAGTTGGGTATCACGGTAATGATACAATGAAAAATGTAAAATTGCAGACATTAAGGGCTCAATTTGAAACTGTCAAGATGACTGACACAAAGAATGTTGACTAGTTCATGACTAGAGTCACGGGCATTGTCAATCAAATCAAGCTTATTGGTGAAACCATTATAGATCATAAGATAGTTGAAAATTTTCTTGGAAACCTACCCAATAAATATGACATGGTTGTAATAGCCATTCTGGAATCCAAAGATTTTACAACCTTCTCAATAGAACAATTAACTAGATCACTTTTGGCACACGAAACAAGACTTAACTTGGCAAAATATTCCATGAAACAAACATTTAAAGCACAAGTGTCTATTAGAAAAGCAAGAGGCAATGGATATAGAGGCAACAGTAAGCGAGGTAGAGGCAGATGAGAGCATCATCATGTAGCAGAGTAGTTGAGACCTTCAAAATCCAAAACATAGAGAAGAAAAACATGGAGAAAGTCTAATGTTCAATGTTATTACTGCAATAAATTTGGGCATAATGAACATGAATGTAGAAAGAAACAATCATATCAACAATGCGACAGTGTCTATCTCTCCGACAATGAAGTAGAATCCTTTGAGGAAATGTTTCTTTCTTTCCATCTTTTTGAAGACACTCACAGCGAGGATGTTTAGTTGTTGGACAGTGGTTGCAACAATCATATGACACATAACAAAAATATGCTTTCTTTTCTTGATGCTCCCATAACATCAAAAATTACTCTTGGAGATCGCTTTCATATAAATGTTGAAGGGAAAGGTATTGCCCCAATTCTTACGAAACAAAATCATTAGAAATATATACCTGATGCTCATTATGTTCCAGATCTAAAGCATAACCTCATTAGTGTAGGTCAGTTGATGGAAAATGTTCATGATGCAATATTCCAAGGGACCACATGTTATATCTGTGACAAAACTCCCAGTAGAAGACTGATAGCAAAGATTAAAAAAACAAAGAATGGGATGTTTCCCTTGACTCTTAGAAGTTGAAATATCTCACATTATTTTGCTCGCAATGTTTGAAGAATAGATGAGTCACAACTATGGCATTCTAGGTATGGACTTATCCCTTTCAAGAGTTTAGGTCTACTTCAAAAACATCTATAGTCATTGGTCCTCCTGTTTTGAATAAAAAAGATTGTAACTGTGAAATTTGTATTCTAGAAAAGAACAAAAGAGATATCTTTCTAACATATTCCACCAGAGAAAAATAGAATTTAGAGTTAGTCTATACAGTTTGTGTGGCCGAATGCAAGCACAATCTATTTATGGTAGTCTTTATTTTATTACATTCATTGATGATTGTAACAAGAGGATATGGGTTTATTTTCTCAAAAATAAATTTGATACTTTCTCAAGATTCAAGGAATTCAAATTTGTAGTAAAAAATAACGGTGGAAATCCTTTGAAATTACTTTGGTCCAACTGAAGAGGAGAATACAACTTTGATGACTTGAAAGAATTTTTTCAACATCAAGGAATCATCGCGCAAAACACAACAAGATATACACCATAGCGTAATGGAATATTAGAAACGAAAAACCAACCAATCATGAATATGACCAGAGGTATGCTTTGTGAGAAGAAGTTGTCCAATGACTACTGCGTTGAAGCAGTTTTGTCTGCAGTATATGTTCTCAATAAGTCTCCAACAACCAGTGTCCAAGATGGAGTACCTTAAGAAACATGGGATTATAAGTAAGTGAATGTATCTCACTTTATAATTTTTTGATCTATAACATTTTCACATGTTCCTAAGCAATTAAGAAAGAATCTTGGTGATAAGAGAAAAATAAATATTTTTGTAGGCTATAGGGAACAGTAAAATGCCTGTATACTTTACCATCTAGTTACCAAGAAGTTTGTTTTAATAAATACTGGTCTGATCAAATTGATGAAGCTTTAAATGAGCCTACCTATCGACAAAAGTTGCAAAGATTGCAAGTTTAGGAAGAGCCATACCAATATGAAAATAGTACATCTTCCAACAGTGAATCTGTAACACCCTCCTCCCACAATTACCTAAGCTCATCTATCCACCAGGGTAAATGTGTGATGAAGAGCTACTATGATGTGACTCAAATCTCCAAGTACATTTAAGTAAGTAGAATTGATAGACCAAAGCCAAATTGACGTTCCTTAGGAGTTATAGGACCCTTAGAAGTTAACCAACCACTGCAAGTTCCCAAACCTTGAGTTAAATTTCTTTTTAACTAAACTAAACCTCAATTCACTCCCATGATAAGCCCTATATGTTACTGAAACCCTCTAGTCGCTCCCACAACAAGCCCTCCACATGATTGCATACATTTCTAGCCAAGTTTGTGGCAGGGATAATGGGATTTAAGTCACTTTTCAGGGCTCGGACCCAAGCCTCTCCCTAGAACCTGATGAAAAAAATCTCAAGTGATAATTAGAAAGAATACAAGGACTCTATTGTAAAGCTTGAATAAGGACCTGACTTGACTCATCCTAACCATGACAAGAATTTCATTAAACACATTATGAACATGTAATTTATAGGTCATAAATACACATATGAACATAGGGGCCTCATACATATTTGAGATTCATCAAGAAAGTCTCATACACTCTCACAAGAGTTACACTGTCACCTATTAGGTCATACATTCATTAACATTTCATCTACTAATCAAAAGATGATGAGAACCATAACTAACGTTTGTCATAAAACCATGCTTATATCCAACATATAACGAGACTAATAATAATGATATAACAACCGTCAAAGACACATAATAGAAAGTACATTTACTCATGAAATACAAGGAAAGATAGCTCTTATTAACATATGAAAAACGAACAAAGTTAGGGACTTCCACATGCCACCCGACCATAGACTAGGTTGCACCAATCATTCTTTCAGCTAATCATCCTCATGCCAAATCTAAGAATAAATGTGTGACTCACAAAAAGAAAAATCAGGGCTTCCTTAGGCCTTACCGTGTATCCCGCCATTACTGGTCAAGGGATTCATAGGCTTGAAACCCTCATCTATACAACTAGGATTTACCTTGTATCCTTCCATATACTGGTCAAGGGATTCCTGGGCCCAAACAAATAACATACATTACAAGGTTTACTGCAATAGCTCCATATACCGGTCAAGGGATCACTAGGCCATAAACAAGCATGGATGCCTCCATATCTCTCCACCTAAACTGTGAGGATTTTTTCCATCTCCAACCTCATGATTTATAGTGTATCCCACCATTTACCAGTTAAGGGATTCCTAGGCCTTTGGGAATTTTACGGAGACCACCCCACTCAATTTCCAAACCATCCAACAATCCAACAACCAAGCAAAGAACCCCATCACACCATGGTTCTCTATAAATGGAAAGGCAATGTTAGAAACCATTGTCACACTTGGAAAAACCCATGCCAATGATAGAAAGAGAACCAAATACACACATTCATATACCATGCATGCCAAAACCAGAAAGGAAAACATACATGAAACTCTATAAATGTAAGTAATCCCACTATAGTTGCTTGATCCAACTCTTCCTTGCTTGATATTTGCTTTCCTTTTCCTTCCTTGTCCTTCTTTTTCCTTTCTTTCTCCAATTCTGGAGTGCTCCAAGAATTCTCTAAGTATGCAAGAGTATGAGAGAGAGAATAGGGAGAGAGCTCCGAAAGCAAATTGAAAAAAGGTTGCAAACTGATCCTCAGAAGCTTTTTTATTAATGAGGCCTCTAGTTTCTTCAATTTCCATTATTTTTCCTTTATTTTCATCCATACATACAACCTGTGACTTTTCACCTTCCTTTTCTCTTAATTTCCTTTTAATTTCATAAATAAAATGCCAATAAATTCCTCTTTCCTTTCCAAAGCTTTTTCCATTGCCTTAACCAACTTCCCTTTGGCCATAATAAACCAAATGAACATCGACTATGATTCTTTTCCCAACATTCATCTTGGAATACGTGTGCCATGACCTTGGTCTTATTTGTCCTATATTAGATTTATTACATGAAATTTCAACTCATGGTTGTTATATACTCCTCCCCTTATGGGAACACCGTCCTCCATGCTTAATGACACCTACAACTAGAAAATAGTCGAAAACCAAAACACTTTTCCCATGGAGATTTATAACTTAGCTCGATGCAATATTTACAATGATCAACCTGTCGAAAAGAAAACCAATATGACATCATAGTAAAATGACAAACACAAAGTTTATTGGAGCTTTATAACACACCTCATGGCATTATTTACATCCATCTACATATATAGATATACCAAAATGGCTTTCCCTCAACTGCCAAACAATGAAGGAAACATAGCCTGACTCTGATCAACCATCTCCCAAGTAGCTTCATCTAGCCAAAATTGCTTCCACTGCACTTTAACCTACTCAGTTTCTCAATTCCGGAGCATGAGCATCTTTCTCTGTAGAATGCACTGAGGTTCCGAATGGAATTCTCTTTTTGCATCCACCTGCAGTACAAAGTAATCAATAATGTGATCAACATCGTTTACATATATTTCAAGCAATGAAACATAGAAAGCATCATGGACTTTCACTGTTGGAGGTAGTGCAATTCTATAGGTCACTTGTCTAATCCTCTCAAGGATCTTGAAAGGCTCACAATACCGAGGTGCCATCTTCGCACCTGACCAAATCCTCAAGGAGCTCTTCTTGGGCTTGATGCATAAGTACACATGCTGCTCAACTTGAAACTCCTTAAATTCCCTGTGATGATATCTCTTCTATTTATACTGTGCTTCCTTTAGATTCTTCTTGAGAACCTGCATTTCCTATTCCCAGATAACTCCAAATAATGGGAGTATTATAACTATGCCCATAGAGTGCCTCAAAAAAAGTCATCCTTAGTGACTCTTGATACCCATTGTTGTAAGAAAAATTAACCAGTGGGAGGTACTCTACCCACTTTCATTGTTGAGGCATGATGTGCATGCTCAACATGTTTTCCAAGATACTATTGAACCTCTCTATTTTTCCATCTATCTATGGATGATAAGCTGTGTTGAAGGCCAACTCTGTACTGAAACATGCAGACAATTCTTTCCAAAACCTAGAAGTGAACTTAACATCCGTGAAAGACACATTCTTCTTCTTAAAACCATGAAACCTCACTATCTATTTGATGAAGACCTATGCTACCTCACTAGCTAAATAAGTAGACTTCACTGGAATGATGTGTGCTACCTTAGTCAACTTGTCAACCACAACCATAATAAAATCATGTTTTCTAGATGTCCTCAGCGAACCTGTAATGAAATCCATGGAAATGACTTCCCATTTCCACTCTAGAATCAGAATCTACTGTAGTAGACTAGCTAAATGCTTACACTTTTCTTTTACCTATTGACAATCTAAACATATAGCCATAACCTCTACCACTTCCTTCTTTAGATTTGGCCAATAGTAGAAATTCTTCACCATTATCAATTTATTTTGATATCTCAGATGACCTGAATATGACTTAACATGAAATTCCCTCAAGATAAGCTTCTTGAGCTCACTGTTGTCCGATACATAGGTCTTTTCCATAAATCTAATCAAACCACATACAATAATATCATAGTCCACATTTTGATCACATGTAGCCCGTTGTCGTAACCTATGCCGAAGATCCCTATAATTATCATCCTCTTGTCCTACTTGTAAGATCTGATCCTGTAAGTCCACCCCATATGGAATCATAGCTACTATATGATTTACCTACACTCTTTTGCTAAGAGCATCTACAACCATGTTCTTCTTTCCCTTAATGTACCTGATCTTGAAGTTAAACTCACTAATAATGGCCAACCATCTAGCTTCTATGGAATTCAAATTCGGTTGGTCAAATAGGTATCTCAATCAACAGTGATCACTCATCAATACAAACCTCCTTCCAAGAAGATATTGTCTCCACATCTTCAATGCATGGACGATCACTGCCAACTCAAGATCACGTGTCACATAATTCCACTCATGTTCATTCAATTCCTTGATTCATAGCATACCACCTATTCTTCCTGCATTAAGAATCCACCAAGTCCTCTCTTACAAAAATATGTACACACTATAAACTCTTTATCTAGATCCACAATCTTTAAAAGTGGAGCATTTGTCAACAACTGTTTCAACAACTCAAAACTTGCTGCACATTCCTATCTCCATTCAAACATATTTCTTTTCCTTTGCAATTATGTAATAGGATAGGAAATCTATGAAAAGTTCATCATGAATCTCCTATAATAACCTGCTAACCCCATGAATGATATCACCTCATCCACATTCCTAGGATTTTCCCATTCCATAATAGCTTTGGTCTTTTCTAGATCCATTGCTATGCCTTCCTTAGAAATCACATGTCCCAAGTAATGTACCTCTATCTAAAATAAATTACATTTACCAAGCTTGGAATACAAATTATTCTCTCTTAGCAATCTCAATGCTGTTGCTAAGTGTTCAACATGTTCTTTCTCATTCTTAGAATATATCAATATATCATCAATGAATACAATAACAAACTTGTCTAGATAAGGATGCAACACACTATTCATCAAGAACATAAAATTAGCTTGAGCATTAGTCAAACCAAATGTAACTACAACAAACTCATAATTCCCATAAATGGTATGGAAAGAAATACCATAGATGTCCTCTTCATTGATGCATATATAATGGTATCATAATATCAGGTCAATCTTCGATAACATTACTTCTCCCTTCAACTGGTCAAAAAAATCATCGATCCTAGGCAAAGGATACCTATTCTTGATGGTCACCCTGGTCAACTTCCTGTAATCAATGCATAACCTGAGAGTACCATCCTTCTTCTTCACGAACAACATTAGTGCATCCCAAGGTGACACACTTGGCCTAATGTATCCCTTGTCAAGCATTTCCTTCAACTGCAACTTCAATTCCACTAGCTCTAGAGTGTTCATCCTGTATGGTGCCTTTGATGTATGTGCTGCCCTTGATACCAACACAATAGAAACTACCATTTCCCTGTGAGGTGGTACCTCTTAAATCTCTACTAGGAACACATCATAAAACTACTATAACATTAGGTACTTCTTCAAAACTTCCTCATCCTTAACATCCTTACCTTTATCACTAGAAATATGTACTACAAATAACACACAACCTTTTTTGTGACTACGCTTGTCCTCCATAGGTGTAACCATCTTCACTGATGTATCCTTGTTCTTACCCTACAAGATTCATTGTTCTCCATTGTCATCCAAGCACTCAATAGCATTGTCATAAAAAATACTTTGGTTATGTGAAAATACAACCAATCCATACCTAAAAACATACTGTATGATCCTAAAGGAAGTACATTCAGATGCATTGATGTAGTCATAGCATTTAACTCAAATGAAAAATATCTTACCCAACTATGAACTCTATTCTTAGTGCCTGTAGCCAACTGCACTAACCAAGCATCTACATGCACTTCTTTATTCAAACCAAGCTTATCCATCATGTTAGTATTAAAATTAGCTATAATTAGATATAGGGTCAATCAAAATAGAAACAACTTGATCAAAAATCTTACCATCCATCTCAATAATAGATGCTTGGTGATCTACCTGCATGTTATCCAATGCTTCATAGATATAAGGAATTCTCTATCCAACATCTCAAACTATTTGTGCTTCCTGTGCACTATATATATGAGTCCTATGACTGTGGTATGACGAGAAATCATTCTTGAGATGCTCCTTACCACATATCCAACACTGAAATTTCCTTTTATCCTCACCTTTGTTCTACTTCCCTCCAAGCCGTGACGCATGCCCCTGTCTAACTACATTATACATGTTTTAAGGAACCACATTCTCCTTCTCACCTGCATCTTGAGGTCTTGTTCTCTTTGGTGGCCACTTTCCCTTAGATTTGTCATTCCCTTTCCAACGTTGCTAAGATTTTGTCTTACACCTCGATTTCTCATAACAATGTTTCAACTTTTTAATGACATCCTCTAATGATCTAGGCTCATCAAGCTCAATTCGTTCTTTGAACACTACTAGAAACTCGCTGATGAATCTCTGAATCTTCGCCTTCTCCACCTTCAAATAAGGAACATACCTCAACAAGTCTAAGGATCTTCTAGTATACTTCTCATTGGTCATGGGACCCATCTTTAGATCATAGAATTCTTTTTTCCTATTATCAAAGTAGCTCTCAGGTAGATACTTCTTCTTGAAAAGTATTTCAATCTCCCTCCAAGTCAACTCTTCTTCCCAAATGCCTCTAACATTCTTCATGTTTTCCCACCAAATGTCTAATTTACTTTTAATATTGAAGGTAGCTATCCTGGAATCTATGTTCTCTGAATATTCATGCAATTTGAAGAACTTATTCATCCCAAGAAACCAAACTTCTTCATCCCGTGACTTGTAATATATATCCCTTGCCATTCCTCCTATAAGTATGATATTGATGACGACCATGGTTCATGTCTAAACCAGAACTAGAGTAATTCCCATGTCCACTACCTCTCCTATTAGGTGTGTCCAAGAATCTGCCATCACTGACGGTATCATTCCTGTTCGACCTATGTCCATCACGAGATATGATACCATAGGCTCCATTAGTCCTGTCCTCCTGTCCATGACTAATCCTAAGTGGTCCCTGTCTCTGTAAGCCTAACATACTCTGAAGGATAACTACATTGACCTCTACTTGTTTCTCTTGTTCCCTAGCAAGTCTCTCTTGTGACTCAATGATTTTATCATTATCTGCTTTGCAACTTCTTATTTCCGCCTTCAAACATCTCAAAGTGTTTGTTATATGAGGCAAGAAATCATCACCATGATGCTCATCTGATCTACAGGGGGAATCTCATGAACTATAATCCACCATTTTTCTAGTCATCTTTGATCTTCTTCCTCCTACAAGCATATCATGTTAGTTAAACCAAAATATAAACATAACCAACATACCTCAATATAGTTTAGGGGAGGGTATCTCATCTATAAGATCAATCCATATTGGAACAATACATGTATAATCATAATCATAATAATATATCGACATCATCTCAATAATTACCCAAATTACCATGCATGACAATACCAACTGCATACCATGACCTCATGCACGACAACCATGTCGATAAAAATGTATGCATAACAAGATATAGGCACTCACATGCATAACAAATGCATATACAACCGAAATGCATTCATGACAACCACATCCTAACAACATCATCAACACTTTTACATGCCAACAAAACTGCAACAATGAGCATTAATACACATCAAGCACGTATACTGTTAACAACTTTACGATAGAGAGATAAATTATTACTGAGATTTACCAATATTTACAAAGAGAAATAATAAAATAACCAACAACAATACACATAAATATTATACACATAATAATCTATCCAAGAAAACCCCAAATCTGAGGAAAAACCCAACCCAATGAGATCTCATTAGCATTGGCCAAAACCCTGGCCAATCCGACCAAGTGAGCCTTCAAAACTCATTCCCAAGCCTATATTACAATGAAGTATTCTCTACCTTTTATAGGATCAATTACATGCAATACCATAAACCATAATACCATGGGTACGCTATAGGATGTGCCCAAAACCACTACTATTTAACCAGGTCAACCTTGACTAAAACCTTGAGTCAATTTTACCTAACAATTTCCCCCTTATACTTGACTTGGGGTTCCTTGACTATATCCAACCAAAAACTGCTAAGTGAGACAATCTAACTCACTCTAGCCCTTACCCCCTTTAAAGTTTTTACCTAGGATTTGCTAAGACGACATCCCCTTATTACCTAGGTCTAACCCAGACTTTACTGGTAATTACCTAGGGGTGCACATACCTTACCGAGTCTTATAATAGTATTCCCATTTACATGCAAATTAAAAATTTCACTTCATTATAATTTTTTGTTTTTTTGTTTACCCTTGTTGTTGTCTTTGTACATATGACATCAATGTCCATGTAAAAAGAATATAACGAATTACATGGGTCACCAACCATTGTAACCTCTATCTAGGTGTTCTTTTCAGGTACATGGTTCATAAATTAATTAATCCACGTGCACATATCCTCCTCATCCACTGAATCTCTCATGACCCAATAGTGTGTAGCTCTACTTCACAATCTATGGCTTTTGATCCAGATCTGCAAACAAAGCTTAATTATATCTCTATCTACCAGGCCAATACAAATCATTGGCAACAAAAAAAGTCCTTCTAAAGCCAACTTAGCTCTCATACCAGTTGTTAAGAAAGTTATGGCAAAGAGATAAATTATTACTGAGATTTATCAAGATTTACAAAGAGGAATAATAAAATAACCAACAACAATACAGATAAATATTATACACATAATATTTATCGAGGAAAACCCAAAATATAAGGAAAAAACCAACCCAATAAGATCTCATTAGCATTGGCCAAAACCCTGGCCAATACGCACAAGTGAGCCTTCACCACTCACCTCCAAGCTTACATTACAATGGAGCATTCCCAACCTTTTATAGGCTCAATTACATGCAATACCATGGACCATAATACCATGGGTACACTATACCATTTGCCCAAAACCACTATTATTTAACCAGGTCAACCTTGACTCAAACCTTGAGTCAATTTTACCTAACAATTGGCCCCTTAAACTTGACTTAGGGTTCCTTGGCTAAATCTAGCCAAAACCTGCTAAGTGAGACAACCCTGCTCACTCTAGCCCTTATCCCCTTCAAAAATTTCACCCGAGATTTGTTAACCTAACATCCCCCTATTACCTCGGTCTAACCGAGACTTCACTGATAATTAACCAAGGGTGCGTATGCCTTACTGGGTCTTACAATAGTATGCCCATTTACATGCATGCATAACAACCACATTTCGTCGATCCAGTCCAAGGGGTGAACCATGCTTTGATACCACTCTATGGTGTCAGATATCATCTAAAGAGAATGGAATCCAGACATCACCCATAGAGAACCTAACATGCTCTAATTCCACTTTGTCACACCCTCGTCCCATACTTACCCAAGCTTACCATTCCATTGGGGTAAATATGTGACAAAGAGTAACTATGATGTGATTAAAATCCCCAAGTACAGTTAAGGAAGTGAGATCATCAAACCAAAACCAAATCGACCTCCCTGAGGAGCTATAGGACGCCCAAAGGCTAACCAACCACTCCAGGTGCCCAACCCCTAAGTTAATTTACTTTTTAACAAAAGTAAACCTCCATTCACTCCCAAGACAAGCCCTTTATGTGATTAAAATCCTCTAACCACTTCCACAATAAGGCCATCATGTGATTGCATACTTTTTTCAACTATTTTCATGCCAATGATTGTGGGATTTACGCTACTTTTCAGAGTTAGGACCCAAGGCTCTGCCCAAAACTTGAAGAAACTCTTAGAAGTGATAACTAGAAATAATACAAGGTCTCTAATAAAAATCTTGAACAAGGACCTGACCTGACTCATCCTAAACATGACAAGAATTTCATCAAACACATCATGAACATGTAATGTACAGGTCATAAATACACATCTAAAAATAGGGGCCTCATACTTGTCTAAGATTCGTCAAGAAGGTTTGATGCCCTCTCCCAATAGCTACATTATTGTCTACTAGGTCATACACATTAACATTTCATGTACTAATGAAAACATGGTGAGAAACATAACTAAATTTTTTCACAAAACCATGCTTATAGCCATCATATAATAAGAATAATAAAAATGATAGAACAGGCATTGAAGCCACATAATATAAAGCACATTTATTCATGAAACACAAGGAAAGAGAGATCTTATTAACAAATGAAAAAACCAACCATGTTAGTGACTTCCACGTACCACCTGACCATAGATTGGAATAAACCAAATATTTCTTTTAGCTAATCACCCCCGTTCCATATTCTAAGCATGAATGTGAGACTCACAACAAAAAAAACAACCAGGGCTTCCTCAAGATTTATCGTCTATCCCAACATCACTAGTCAAAGGATTCATTGGCCCAAAACCCTCATCTATACAACCAAGCTTTACCATGTATCCTACCAAATACTAGTCAAGGGATTCCTAGGCCCAAATGAATAACATACACTACATACTTTATTGTAATCCCTCCATATACCAGTCAAGGGATCAATAGTCCCTAAACAAGCATGGATGCCTCTGGATCCCTCCACCTAAACCATGAGGAATTTTGTAGTCTTCACCCTTAAGCTTTACTATGTATCCCGCAATTCACCGGTCAAAGGATTCCTAGGCATTTGGGAATTTTCCTGAGACCACCCAACTTAGTTTCAAAACCACCCAACGATCTAGTTCAACCAAGAGAAATAATGCCATCACACCATGGCTACTCAGAAATGGAAAGGCAAGGCTAAAAACCATTGTTACACCCGAAGAGATAACTAAATATGCACATACATGTACCATGCATGCCAAAACTAGCAAGGAAAACAAACATGCAACTTGATACCTACAAAATATGTCATTGTAGCTGCTTGATCCAAATCTTCCTTGCTTTATATTTGCTTTCCTTTTCCTTTCTTTCTCTAATGCTAAAGTTCTCCAAGAGTTCTCTAAGTGTGCAAGAGTATGAGAGAGAGAGAATAGAGAGAGAGATCCAAAACTAAACTGACAAAAGGTTGTGAACTAATCCTCAGGAGCCCTTTTATTAATGAGGCTTCCATTTTCTTCAATTTCCATTATTTTTCCTTGATTTTCCTCGTCACATGCAATGTATGAAATTTCACCTTCCTTTTCTCCTAATTTCCTTTAATTTCATAAATAAAATGCCAATAAATGCCTCTTTCATTTCCAAATCCTTTTCCATTTGTTTTGTCAATTTCGCCTAACCATAATAAACCAAATGAACACTCGCTAGGATGTTTTTCCTAACATTCAGCTTGGAATATGTGTCCCACGACCTTGGTCTTATTTTTCTATTATTAAATTTATTACATGAACTTTTAACCCAGGGTTATTACAAAATCCAACAGTGATTCATCATCTTCAAAAGGCACTCAGAAACTAGAAGCATCAGAGAAATATATAAGAAGGAGCATGAGTTTAATTAGAAAAATACATTTTCCTTTATTTAATCTAGACCAACCCATTTTGAAGAGGTAGTAAAAGAAAAATATTGGATTGATGCAATGAATCAAGAAATTGTTTCCATAGAGAAGAACAAGACTTAGGAATTAGTTAATCTCCCAAGAGACAAAACTAGAATTGGTGTAAAGTGTGTATACAAGACCAAACTAAATGAAAAGTAAGAAATTGAGAAACAGATGGAAAGGTTGGTTTCCAGAGAATTCTCACAATGATTTGGTGCTGATTATGGTGAAATCTTTGCTCTAGTATCAAGGTTAGAAATTCTCAGAGCTATTTTGTCCATATCAACTCAACATAAATGGAAGGTCTATCAACTTGATCTAATGTGTGCTTTCTTAAATGGTATATTGCAAGAAGAATTTTATGTGGAGAAGCCTGCTAGTTTTGAAGTTCCAAGACAAGAGCATAAGGTGTACAAATTAAAGAAAACTGTGTATGTATTGAAACAAGCTCCCCCGGCATGGTACAATCACATTGACACTTATCTCATCAAAAGTGCTTTTTGCAGAAGTAGCCATGAGCCAACTCTGTATACCAAAACTCATGAAGGTAAAATTCTCATTGTTTTCCTTTATGTTGATGATATTCTTTATACAAGAGATATAATGTTAGAATAATTCAAAGCAACAATGAAAAAAAAGTTTCATATGACTAATCTAGGGCTTATACAATACTTCTTAGGCATCGAAATTGAGTAATTTTCTATTGGCATTTTTGTTGGTAAAAAAATAAAAATATGCCACTGACATCCTCCAAAAGTTTAGAATGACCAATTGCAAACCAACGAAGACGCCAATTTCTCAAGGAAACAAGATGAGAAAACAAGATGTAGTACCACCAATTGATTCCACATTGTATAAAAGTCTAGTGGGTGGTCTCTTATTCACATTGCAACTGGACCTGATATCATGCTTGCTGCTAGTTTTGTTTCTAGGTTTATGCAATCACCCAAGATTTCCCATTAGAAGGTTGCAAAAAGCATCTTAAGATATATTGGAGGGACCCTAGACTATAGTTTTCTCTACAAAATTTTTGAAGATTTCTCACTTTTAGGTTAGACAGACAATGATTATGCAGACAATTTAGATAATCGCAAAAGCACCTCATGGTATTTCCTTCACCTTGGAACCAATATGATCTCATGGGCATCCAAAAAACATCCAATCATTTAATTATCTTCTACACAGGTAGAGTATGTAGCTACAAATTCAACAACTTGTGAAGTAGTTTGGCTGAGAATACTATTGAAGGATCTTTCAAATGTTCAAAAGGAGGCAACTCCTATTTACTGTGATAACAATTTTGTTTTTTTTAATCCAAAAATCATGTCTTTCACAAAAGGAGCAAGCACATTGACACACGTTTTCATTTCATCCGTGAGACTTTCAATGATGGAGACATACTACTTGATTTTTGTGGTTTTAGAGATCAACTTGCAGATATTTTCACAAAGCCATAGGGAGAAAATGTATTTGAAATTCAAAGAGCGAAATTGGCCATTGTAAGTGCCACTACTTGTGACAGTTGAGATTAGGATGGGGTGTTGAGATATTAATCTCACTGTCTACTAGGTGTCATGATAATTAATCCCATTTTCTGCTAGGTGTCATAGTCAGTTCATATTTGGTTGAGTTAGTAGAGTTTTTCTCAAATAATTTAGTGTTGCTCATTTCCTTGTCTCTTATGTACTCTATTTTATTGATTTTGAATGATGATAAGAGAAATTTCCTCCATTCTTGTTTTGAATCAAATCACTTTGTATTTTCATCTTTGCATTTTCCATCAAGATTTTACCACTTGCCAACGAGATTGTTCATTTAAAATATTCATTTAACATGTTTACCATTTCTCTTGTCTACAAGGAAGTTAACACCTAGGTAGACTCCCTCTCTAGGGAGTCCCTTATGATGGGTCATGGGATTTGGATTTTGGAGTCTCAGAATCATAGATTCCATGAGTACTATCGTAGACCTTTCATTGATAGGTTATAGGGTCTAGAAGCACCAGATGCACCAGATGATTAGAGTTACTCTTGTATACAAGAAAATATCAATGCTAAAATAATATAAATAGTACCAGTGGTCCGTAGAACAAGCATGCATTATCCATAATATTCCTAGAGCCATAGAAAGATCTACCACAAAGAAATTCATAACACATAAGAACCCACATGAACAGAGGTCTTTGAGTTCGCATGCAAAAATTGATTACAAAAGTCAACATCTCAATTCATGATCATAAGAAGGTATTATATCTAGCGCTTGTGCACTATCATCTAGAGGGCCCATAAGGTCACTAGAGGTTGACTCACTCATAAGAAAGCCTTCTACATGAGCCATATGAGAATCCAAAATATATAAACAAAACCTTTGATTATGAAGCATGGGTTTAATGTCATCCAACAAGGATAAGACATTTTAAATTTGACCTATTTTCCTTTGAAAATTAGCCATAATAGGGTAGCCATTTGTTGATGCAAAGCCATAGAATTAAGAAAATGTAGCCATCTACTCTTGAATCTTCTAGGAGCCAGGAATCATTTATATCTTCACCAACCAATTGGGAATTAGAGTGATACATGTGATCCCATGAATCTTTACATTCCAATAATAGAATGTGTTTCGTCACCTAAGGAGGAACCACATTAAAGAAGGTTCTACAAAATCATAGTCAAAAGGATGAACCATTTTCCTCCCTATAGTAAAATTTCCTCCTCCACCACTCCTGCTACACATTCTCTATCTAGGAGGCATGAGAATATCTAAGAGGGATTTCTTATGGCAAAAATTTAAAGACCCTCGACCTATAAAGTAAGATGAAGGACTAGACATAAAGTCGTGAACTCCAGACCTGATGACCACCATATCATCACTGAATTTCCACACCAATGGTGCAAATTTCACCAAATTCTGAAACTCACTGCAACCCAAAACGATGACATACAATATTACACAATACCCTTCCAAATAGTGAAAATTACCTAAGCATTGACATAACACAAAGATGTATATACCAAGCCCTGATAGTGTAACGCCATCAAAGAACACCAAGCAAGAGAATCAACTTGGCTTGCTTGAAATCAAACCAAAAAACTCTAAGAATTCTAGAACCTTAAAAAAATTATGACCCTGTGATATCCAACCAACAAAAGTTACCCCCAAGGACAGGACAATTACCCACAATGTCACAGGCAGAGATAGAAATTGATCAGACTTGCTAACCAGTGATACAAGAAAATAAATTAGAAAATAATGCTCGTAATAGGTGATAGAGTTGTCAAAAACACTATATATAGACCAAAGCCACACATCAAAACAATGACAACATTGAAAAGTCCACACCAGATGTAGATGCCAATGTCAATTCTATTTAACTACAACACCTCTTACAACAAGAAATGATTACCCCTAGTATAGCAATTGGGAAACAAGGGATCGAGGTCAAGGGCATTCCCTCACCTCCACTTACAATCACCTTTTCATATTCGAAAACCAAACCCATACATGAAATTTATAAGAAGAGACATCACCTGCATTCTTACATACACGCATAATCTAGCGCTTACTACAACTTAAATGTGGCATTATACTTGAAAAGAAAATGGCTCAACCTCTTACGAAATGATCACATTTGTAATAACACCCCATTGGGGATTCAAAGATAAAAACAAAATTATCAATAATTCTAAAAATTCTCACTTGAAATAAAATTCTAAACTATATACTGGTTCAAGGCGTATATAAAGCTAGAATTTTATTTTAAAATCAGAATTTTTATTATATTAATAACTTTTTTTAGAATTTGTAAAATTTTGTAGCTATGATTATATGTGGTTCTTTAGCCTCAATAATAAATACATATCTAAGATACTCAATATAATTTTGGTGAACGTATTTTTTATTTTTTTATCCCACATTTATAAGCCTTCATGAAAATCGCCCATTATTAGTCCCTGCCCTTTGGGCTGGCAGGGACTATAGTAATCGATTTGGGTCGATGGCATTAGTTTGGCATGGCAATCAATAAACTTATTTTGACTTAAACCAAAGTTTCTCCACATGTCACATTAACCGATACAATATTTTATATTTTCCTATGCTTTTAACCAATCAAAACAATGTTCATCTTATTTGGCCTCAATACGAGGTATACAGGCTGAAAAGTTAGGAAACAATGTGGAGAAGTACAAATAATTAGAACAATTTCAAAGCTTGATGAAGTAATGCTATCTTCATCCTTAGCATTAATCTCCTAACATTTAATGTTAAGAAAATGTATGGCGAACTTATGGCGTATTTTGTTTGCAGGTTGGGTTGGCAGCTGTTGCATGAAGTGGTGTACGTGTTCTGCCAGGAGTTATTTTAGGCACTGCCTTGTTCAGACTCCACTACCATATATTTGAAGCAGCATTACCGGACTTTGAAGCTAGAAATTCCAAAATGATTATTCCAGAGAGCCGCTATGCTCAACGCCTTCACCCTTCGCCATTATGCTTCGTACAACTCTCTCCACATCCTCTCTTTTCCTCAGGCCGTCAATCATCTTAATCTCCACCGCCACTTTACGCTCTCGAGAACTGAATTCCATCCGCATCGTCTTCGGCCTCTTCAACAGTTACCTGAAAAGAGTCAACGAGTGCCATTAGTGTACAATCGTTTCGTTTCATAAAGTAAGAACAGTAATGTTTACATTAGGATACAGTAGAAATCGTTTTCTAATTATTACCTCTTTCCAATTAGTGAATTTAGCCCTAATGCATGGTGCTCATGTGCAGAGAGGAAATTCAACCAGTCTAATAGCACAAACATCAGGACGCTGAAATCGTAGGCTTAGGAATTTCTCAGCAACTCTGGCATAGATATTTTTAATACAATTCCATGGTTCTTTTTGCAAGCTTGAATAACAGCTTGCTAGAGGGAGTCAAAGTGGTCTTCAGGGACTGAGGAACTGAATAAAGCCAAGGAATCAACCCTTTATAAATTTATACTTTGAACTTTGAAACAGATGTCAGTTTTGTCTAACAATTTTAGACCTGTCTAATGCTTTTTAGTTGCCCTATATTTATTATTACCTAATCATGCATAACAGTTGGGTTAGAGAGTCTATAATTTTTGTGCTGCTGCATAGTGGATGCCATTAGTTTCAATTTTTGTAGTCATTTGTGTTATCAACAAACAATTCTATCCATGTATTTGGAATATAGCCAGTGAAACTTGTTGCAGGTAAAATATAACTAGAAATCACTGGAAGCAATTGTCTCTCTTGTATACAAGGTGCGGATTATAAACAGGAAATCACTGCGACAAGTCTCGAACTGAGTATATCCGATTCGTTAGCTTTTTGGTTCGCTGTTTATCGTTAGTTCGTTAGGTCTTTAGTTAGCTGTTTATGGTTAGTTTTCATTTCAATTGTAAGATGTCTGTGAGAATGGCCAGGATCGCCTAAAATAATAAAGGACATGACTTAGGTTCCCAATTTTGATAGATTTTTTTTTTACTATTTAATTAATAATTGTTGGAATTTTCTGCTAAATTCCTTAACAAATAGACAACACAAAAATGCTCTGTTTCTGCACAAAAAACTGATAATTTCGTTTTTTGGACTTGGTGTTGCAGCAACAGGAATCGGTGTTGCAACAACATGATTCTGTGTTGCAGCAACAGGAAGTTGGTGTTGCAGCAACAGGAAACTGTGTTGCAGCAATAGGAAACTGTGTTGCAGCAACAAGAAACTGGTGTTGCAGCAACACGATTTTGATGCTAATTCACTTTAAGAAGTTGGACGTCAAAATCACTTATAAATTTACAGTGAGACAATTGACGCTTGGTGTAACAACAACTAAAACAAGGGGCGTCAAATCACTAATAGACTTACAGAGTGAAATCAAAGTGTTTTTGACACTTGGTGTAACAACAATAGAAAATCAACAAAATAGTAAACTTGTATTCATGAACAATAAGCAAAAACTTATACAGTAAACTTAGCTGTTACAAGAGGAACGCTTCAGTTCCAGAAATCGATTTTTTATCTCAGGAAATCGCAGTTTCAGCACTGCTGTGCATTTACAGAAGAGACTCACTATGTTCTTCTAACCTTCACTCTTTTCTCTCAGAGTACAAAAACAGAACTGCTGTTCTAAATCTCTTACACTCACACAAAAAACAGAACTGCTGTTCTTTTCTGCTTACGCTGCCTCTCTTAGAAAAAACAGGACTGCTGTTCATGTATTTATATGAAAACGAATATCTGAGTTAAACATTAAACTAAGTAAAATATCTGCTGATATTTATCTGCGTATTTATTGCAGAAGGCGGTGATGCATTTTTCGGTGGAAATAAGTCGATTGCAGGGGAATTAATTTCTGCACATTTAATGTTCATTTAAAGTGCAAAATATCAGTGGACTTTTGTGGCTTTCGGATAACTGCTGAAATCAGATCTTTGTTAAGCATTTATGTGATGCAATTGGCATTAAATTCCAACACTCCCCCTTAATTTTAACTACTGCATAGCCAAGCATTTCCTGAAATGATCAAAACCTTTCTATGGAAATGGTTTTGTCAAGATATCAGCACGCTGATCCTCTGTTCTGCAGTGCTGCAAAACAATTTCACCATTGTTAACCAATTCACGTATGAAGTGAAATTTGGTATCTATATGCTTTGTTCTTTTATGAAAAACAAAGTTTTTAGACAAAGCTATTGCTGAGCTATTGTCACAGTAAATGGTTGTGCCATTTTCCTGTTCATGACACAAATCTCTGAGAACTCTTCTCAGCCATACTGCTTGGCATGCTGCTGCTGTTGCTGCCACATACTTTGCCTCTGCTGTTGATAAAGCCACAACTGGTTGCTTCTTGGAAGCCCATGAAATGGCTCCCGATCCCATATGAAACACATATCCTGATGTGTTTTTCCTATCATCAACACTTCCAGCCCAATCACTGTCCGTGTAACCTGTCAACCTGAAACTTTCAGAAGAGGAGTATAAAATGCCAAACCCCTTCGCTCCATTCACATACCTTAGAATCCTCTTGGCTGCCTACTAATGAGTCTCTTCTGGTCTTTCCATAAATCTGGAGATTAAACTCACAGCGTGCACAATGTATGGCCTAGTTGCAGTCAAGTACATAAGGCTGCCAACTATGCTCTTGTACAGTTTTGGATCAAAATCCTTGCTGCTGTCTTCTTTGGTCAATTTCAGCCCCATTACAGTTGGAGTCACAGCTGCCTTGTTGTTCTGCATGTTAAATCTCTTCAACACTGCTTCTACATATTTATCTTGAGAAATGAAAACACCATTTTTACTTTGGTCTTCTTCAATTCCAAGAAAATATCTTAAGAAGCCCAAGTCAGTCATTTCAAATTCATTTTTCATGACTGCTTTAAAATCAGTAATAAGTGAAGCATCATTGCTAGTAAAAATCAAATCATCTACATATAAAACAACAATAATAATCTTACCGTCATTTTCCTTTATGTAGAGTGTGGGTTCACCATCACACTTATCAAGCCCATTCTCAATCAGATAAGCATCTATTCTGCTGTACCATGCTCTTGGAGCTTGCTTCAGCCCATGAAGAGCCTTCTTCAGTTTGCAAACTTTGTGCTCTTGGCCATAAACTTCATAACCGGGAGGTTGTTCAACATAAACCTCTTCTTTCAACACTCCATTCAGGAATGCAGATTTAACATCCATCTGATAAATCTTCCATTTGTGTTGTGCTGCAATAGACAACACTGTTCTGACTGTTTCCATCCTTGCTACTGGTGCAAGGTTTCATCATAGTCTTTGCCTTGTTGCTGCTTTTAGCCTTTCACAACAAGTCTTGATTTGTGCCTGTCAATCTTGCCTTCAGCATTGCTTTTGGTCTTATAGACCCACTTAACTCCAATGGCATCTTTGCCTTCAGGGAGGTCCACTAACTCCCATGTGTTACTCTTTTCAATTGCACCATTTTTTTCATTCATTACTTCAATCCATTTATCTTCATTTACAGCATATTCAAAATGAACTGGGTCATCAACATGACAATATAAAGCGAATAATGAATTCAGACCGGTATTGGTACTTACCTCTCCTTGTTCATAAATCTCATTCAAATTTTTGAATCTTGGTCTTCTTGGTGTGCTGGAAGTTCCATCCGAACTTGAGGGTATTTCAGATCCCTGTGGTGTGCTTGAAGAAGCACTGCCTTGACTCCTTAAGGCTGTTCGAATTCCAGCTTGTGGTGTAGTTTGCTGAATTTGTTGAGGTGGAGGAGGAACCACCAAGGAAGGATTATTTGTTGCTGTCCCTTCCTGTTCTTCTTCATCAGACACAATTGTCTTCACATTCACTGTCTTATCTAGACTTCCATCCCAAGCTTCATCTTCAATGAACTGCACATCCCTGCTTACAATCAATTTCTTAGTGGATGGATTATAGAGTTTGTATGCTTTTGACTCATCACAATAGCCAACAAACACACACTTCTCCCCCTTACTATCAAGCTTTCTCCTTAGCTGGTCCGGTACATGTGCATAAGCCACACAACCGAATATTCTCATGTGAGTGACAGTTTGCTTTTGACCACTCCATGCTTCTTCTGGTATTCTGTTCATAACAGCTTTCGTTGGGCATCTATTCAAGATGTAAACTGTGCAAGTGTCAGCTTCTGCCCAATACTCATGAGGCAAGTGTTTTGCCTTCAGCATACTTCTGACCATGTCAAGAATGGTCCTATTCTTTCTTTCAGCAACAGGGTTTTGCTGAGGTGTATACCTTGCTGTGAACTGCTTCTGTATGCCGTTCTCTCTGCAAAAACGCAGAAAGTCTTGGGAGATGTATTCTCCTCCTCTGTCTATTCTGAGCACTTTGATGTAATGCCCACACTGTTTCTCAACAAGAGTTTTGAAGTGGTGGAATTTCTCAAACACTTCACTCTTCTGTTTCAGCATATACACCCATGTCTTTCTAGTGTAATCATCAATGAAATAAAATTGATTCATCTTGAAGCCATAGGTTGTTAGTTCTTGAACAATTTTCCTTGTTCCGTAAGGGTTTTTGTCTCGAAATATATTATCATGATAGTGTGAGTACTTATAGACACTAGGTATGATGAATGTACATGGGAATTAGTGGGACATATGGGGTTTATGTGATATGCTTTTACCTAAAGGGCCATGACGAATCCTACTGGTGAGTGCAATCTCTCTATATTATTGCTTGTTGTTTTTTAACTCACATTTAGACAATAGTGAATCAATTCAATACATAATTTCATGGTTGAATCCATACATTAGTCGATAACTTATAAATCACTATAAAATTAGTATCAATTCCTTAAACATATAATAATGAATTTATACTAAATATTATTTAATTTTTTTTTTCTCATTAAATTTTGTGTCTTTTACTCATTTTTTCCCCTTGGAAAAATTGTAATTTTCATTATTAAAGGAAAATTACATGTTGTAGATGCTATATGCATATGTAGTATGTGAGGCTGTGTGCTTGTCATGTAAGAGAAATACAAAAAATAGCACTGTGCGCAGGGAGGCTATACCTTCAGTAGTGTTCATAATAAAGTTATAAAAAAATACTCTATGTAGAGAGTATGTATGTCTTTCATCTTAAATACAACTTGTAATATATAAACATGAAAATGTTAACAAAAAGCAAAAAACAGGCTCCTGCTGAGCCTAAATTGTATAGTCCATGAATGGGCGATGGTAACACTCGTAGTGTGCTCCATCCCTCTGCTCCTGGATCAGCCATGAGCCACGAGGCCTGACCATTGCCTCCTTAGATAACGCATTGGCAAGTGAGTTGTGTTACCTGTAAATACGATGACAAGCAAAGTTGTCAAGAAAGGAGATGAGTCTATGGGCCTCATCCAGCATGGCCCTCAAAGTGTAAGCAAAACAATTTGATGCTTTATTAATCTAATTGCATACAATTTTTGAGTCCCCAAATAGTTGTAGATTTATGCAATGTTTTTCTAATGCAAATTGAATGAGATGTTTGTCAATAATAAGCTCTACAAAATTGTTTGTGCCCCCACCCCGACCCATTTGGATTTTAAAGTGATGGGAATCTGAAAAATATAGGATGGCACCACCCCCACACCCAGCTTCTTGTGGTGATCCGTTAAAATATGCCCATGGTTGGGACTGGTCGATGTTTTCAGGGATGATATGTTTGGGGGGAGGATTGTCATCATATTCAGGAATGTTACTATAGTCTGCTAGAAGTCAAGTAGAGATGGAGGGCCAATAAGGAACGATATCCTGAAAAATGTATCGATTACGGGCTATCTAGATTTCCCAACATATAAGGAGGGGAAGGTTCCTAGCCTTTAACGGGGTTGCGGAAGTACACCATGTGGTCCAAGCTTCCCTGACTGATAGATCCTACCATGTCCACTGAGAGGGGATGATCGAGAGGAAAGAATTCCAGAGGTCTATAATGATAGGGTAGGTGAGAAAGAGGTGGTTTGCATATTCTGAGTTGTATTTACATAAAATGCATAAAAAAGGTCAATGCTGGCCTCTCTTGATAAGATTGTCACTTGTGGGAACGTCGTTTTTCATAATTGACCACATGAGTAATCTAGTTCTAGGGGGCGTTTTAAGTTTTCACATACTTTTCCACCATTTTTCTATAGACTATGGTCTATTGTCGCTTGCTAAATAGAGATATCCCTTTTTTAGGGAGTAAAGCCTATTTTTTGCAAGCACCTAAATAATTTCATCCTCCCCTTCTATGATTCTAATGTGTGATTCAGTTAAAGTAGCCATGTAGTCCACCCAATATTCATGCCATTGTTAAGGGATGTGTAGACTATGGGAGGATTTCCATGCCTGGTGAAAAATGATGGAGCGTTCCATACCTTCAATGTGGCTAATATGAGTGATGCCTGAATTGGCAAGAAGGAGCTTGAGCTCTTGTGGCAGCTTGTGGGTGTTACCACACCCAATCCATGGGTCTAGTCTGATGTGTACAGATGTGCCTGCTTGTTTTCTCTAGGTGAGTACTTCTCATATGAGTGGCATAGAATCAAGCACCGCTTTCCAGATGACAGAGATACCTGTTTCATTCCAGCTTGTCTATTTGAGCCATTCCATTAGATTTAGGGGTGCTATGTATTTAGAGGAAGCCACCATAGTCCAGAGGCTAGTTGATGTGATCAATTTCCATCCTAACTTGGAAACCAGAGTCGAGGAGAAATCTTCCAGCTTTTTATACCCCACCCTCCCTATTTCTTTGGGAGGGTAAGCAACTCCCATTTTTCCCATGCAAATATCCTCCTTGTTTGTTTGCCTTTCCAGAAGAACCTGCAACAAATATTTTGAATTCTAGTGAGGATTCCTCTAGGTATCCATGCCATGGACATCCAATACACTGGGGTGGCTTCAAGGATAGCTTTGATGAGTACTAGTATACCGGCCATGGGGAGGTACTTATGGTACCACATATTGAGTCTTCTTTCCAAATTTGAGATTAATCATGTCCATTCTACTATTTTGTAGCCATGGGGCTTTAGCACGTAACCCAAATACCTAATTCCATCCTCCAACTGTAGGAGGGTGAAGGGGAATAGGTGAAGAGAAAATTGTATCTCATGAGGGGTGTAACCTGTAGCCATAGTGGTGGATTTAGAATTATTCATGACCATGCCTATAGCCATTTGGAAAAGGTAAATGGTGTTCTAGAAGGTAGTCAAGTCCCCTATTCCACCATTGAGGAAGATCAACACATCATCCATGAAAAATAAATGAGTTATTATGCATCTGTCAGTGATCCTGATTCCCATGAGTCTTCCCTTGCTATGCACTTCTTTTATAAGTCTACTAAGCCCCTCCATAACTAGAACAAATAGTAAAGGGGACAGGGGGTACCCCTGCTTGAGGCCTCTTTCAGAGTGAAAGAAAGGTGAAGCTGCTCCATTGACCAAGACACTAAAAGATATGTATTGTAATGCAGCACATGATCCGTTTTATAAACTCATATGGGAACCCTAAATGAGTTACAAGCATTCGGAGGTATAACCAACTTACCCGATCAAAAGCCTTTAAGAGGTCTACCTTTAGGATCATACCTTTAATCTTCTTCATCTGAATGGAGTGCATCACTTCTTATGCAGTACTATCTGCTTCATGAATCTATCGATCCTGGAGAAAGGAAAATTTTTCAGAGGAGATATGGGCGGAAAGAATGGGTCGGAGGTGGTTTGCAATGATTTTAGTGATGATTTTATAAATGCAGTTTCACAGGGAGATGGGGCGGAAGTCATCAAAGGAGGTTGGGTTATCTGATTTGGGGATGAGGGTGATGAAAGTGGAATTGATGGCCCCATACATTCGACTAGTGGTCCAACAGTCTTCAATGACCTTAAGAAGATCATCTCCAAGGATGTCAAAAAAAGCTGTATAGAACTCCATTGACCAATCATCTAGTCTAGGACTCTTGTCACGCTTAAACCATTTCAAGGTAGCCTCTAGTTCCCCCATAGAGGCCTCCCTGTTCAGCTCCATAGCAATCTCTTGATCCACAAACTGAGGAAAGAGTTGTGCTACTCTAATGACTTCAACAAGAGTGGCATTGGGAGGTGCCTGGTAGATATGTGTGAAGTGAGTTGTGGCTAGGGAAGCTATTTACTGTAAGGTATTCACAGTATTCCCCTCCTCATTTGTCAATTTCCATATGGTATTGATTGCTTTTTGGCCATTTGCAAAATTGTGGAAAATTTTTGTATGATCATCTCCCTCCATCAACCATATTGCTCTACTTCTCAACCTCCAGGTTTCTTCCCGATCTTTTATAATTTTGCCTCTCTTAGATATTAATGCAGTGAGCTTATCCTTTTGTTCGCTTGAGGTGAAAACACCTCCTTTCTCATCTTCCAGAGTAGCAATCTCTGATTCAGTGTCCCTTAGGGTTTGTTCTTCTTGTTTTCTCTTATTATGTACCCAAATTTTAGATAGCCTCTTCAGTTCTTTTAAATTGTTGACAAATCCTTCTGTTATATTCCCACCAACAGTAGGGGGCGGGTCTTCCAGAAATCAGTTATCAACTGAGTATAGGTGGCATCATTTAGCCAAGTGGAATTGAATTTGAAAGGGGTTTTGGTTTGTTGAGTCCATCCCCTTATGTCAAGTAATATCGAAAAATGGTTGGATATACCACCTAACCCAACCCATTGTCTGTAGATATAGCCCAAACCTAGTAATCATTCCTTGATGAGAAATCGATCAAGCCTCCTTGCTAGGCTTATGCTAAGATGTCCTCTCCAATCCTTCTATTCCTCCATGTAGGTAGGATTTTACCAGAGGGGATATCAATAAGCTTCTGGCTCTCCAGGATATCCTCAAATAATGTAGATAGGGGGTTGACCTGGGCATGATGTCCCCAAGATTCTGAGAACCCCATAGAGAAGTTTAGGACCCCTCCCAGGATGATGTTGTATGATTGCAGGAGATTGGAGGTCAATAAATGTTCTCAAAATTATTCATGGTGATGACATGGCCCATACACATTAACAAGTCTGATATCTATGCCCAGTTCAGATGAGAAAATTTCTTCCCATATGTGTCCAATGCCTCCCCAAATGTTACACAGTTTGATAGTGCAGGAGTTGTAACCCAAGGCTATGCCACCCGAACAACCATTTACATCAAGGGCATGAAAGGACCAATCAGGGAGCATGGATTCAAGGAGGTGAGAAATAGCTTCAACAAGGCCCAAGGTTTCTTGTAAAAATACAACGTCTATATGATCGGTCTTAAGAAGTCTCCGCAGAGCTATTTTTATCTCAGGGCTAGCTAACCATCGGCAATTGAATGATAGTAGCTTCATGGGGGAGATGAGCCCAAGGTGTTATGTGCTCTAAGAACCCGATCTATTGCAAGTTTTTGCCTCGAGGCAATCTCCTCCCCTACCTACATCTTGGCTTTGGATAGGGAGGATGGTCAGCCTCTATGGGGCTTTAGGGGGATTGAGGAAGATACCAGACTGATACCAATGGAGTCAAGGGCCATGATTGGGATAGGGTTCATAGCAGATATCTGTGGGAAAGGGACCCTTGATCAGATTCAGAGGATACGGATGGGTTTGCCTCCAGGAAAGATGGGGGGTACAAGATTATATTGGGGGAGGGGGATGTAGAGAGCAAGCCAAAGTAATTGGCGGAGGTGGCATGAAAGTAGAGACCCGATGAAACCCCAATGAAAATCTATGCATTCATATAAAAAAGTGTATTGAACAGAGCAAGGATCAGAAGAGTACATACCCGAAGATAGCTTGACCTCCACAACTGCCCTTGACCTAGTCATAGGAGGAGAGGGTGGTCGATATGGTGCTTTGTCTTGCTTATTCATAGTCTCCATGGTCGGGGTATTCATTGTTGCTTCAAGGGTAGAGCGTTCCATTGCTGCATCCGTAGAGGTGTGCCTTGCTGGTGCTTGAGGATACTTCATAAGTATTTTCCTTCCCTTATCCACATTTCTCGTTTTACTAATTAGGGGGGAGTCCCTGAAGAGGTGACCAACCTTATGGCAGTGCCTGCACCTAAGTGGAACCCCCTCGTAATCAAGGATTTGTGTTCACATGAAGTTCCTCCAACATAGAGTGATTTATTCCTGTAACCCCTCTCTGATGTCCAAATGGACTAAAATCCCCATGTATGCCATGATTGCAGTGGAAAGGTATGATTTGTCATATTCTAGATAGGTGCCTAGAGAGTTCTCGATGCGTTTGAAGATGTCCTCAGACCAGAATTGCAGTGGCAAGACGAGAAGGCAAACCCATAGAGGCCCATCCCCTAATCTCTCCCTCTCTAGATGAAGAGGGGGTTCCATCTCCTCATAAGCACAGGGGCCTACTCAACATGCCAAAAGAATGACAATACCTAATTTCTATGCTCAGCTGGAGCGAAACGCAGTGCAAACCAACCATGGACAAAAGTTTGGACAAAAGGTAGCTCAGCTAGGTGTTGTCCCCACACTTCTGCAGTCCATTGTTTTAACCATGCCGATGTGTGGTTCCTGCCTAGAACCCTTCCAACCAAAATTCGTTCAACAGTGTCTATGGTTTCGCCTGAAGTATGTCTTCTCCCAAACTGATGTTAATGTCTTGTGCCCTAGATTTGACACACTTCAGTATTTTTGTTGGCCTATGGCCCGCATCGATGGTGTCCTCCTTTGGTCTGCTACAAGGAGGGTTTGTAGGGTTTGGGGAGTTTAGACTGGGCCCAGAGGGGAAGGTGTCTGAAAGAGGAGGAATATTCATAAAACTGTCGAAGAGGGGAAACGATATCAGGGCCGCATGAGGGGGACCTTGGGTGGTAAGCAGGGGCTCACTGAGGGAAGAGGATGAGGGTAAATGGGATCTGGTGGATGGAGGTAATAGTGGACAGCTCGAGGTACAAGAAACGAGGTCAAGGAATATGCAGTGGGCCACACATTGAAGGGAGGACGATGATGGAGGAGGTGTAGTGAAAGGTAGCTAGGAGGGGGGAGTCACGGGTAGGGTGAAAATTTAACAGGAGGGCCTCGAGATCAAGGGTAAAGGAGTAATAACCTCCATCAATTCCCTGTTGAAGGGGAGAAAACCATCCATGCTTGAGTGTGAGGTTGTCCAAATGGATACATCCTCGAGAGGGTCTTCAGAATAATCAACTATATCCAAGTCCATAACTATTCTAGGTGTTACGCACCAGCTTCCGTTGTAAGTGAAAAAACCATCGTTGTAGGAGAGACCAACTACAGAAAGGGGAAGATGATGAGGGCACGACATGGTCATGGGATTAATATGCTCGAGGCTGTGGACAGGAAACGGGAGAAGCTCATAAAAGACATTTCAAGAGGTACGGCATCAGAGGGATGATGTTGCTAAGCTAGATGACGGGGGAGGGTGCTACAGAGGTTTGCATACAAACCCTAGCCTGTGTCAGGGACAAGTCACGACTTTGTGTCTCTTCCTCATGTATTAAGTGGTATATTATTTTCCATATTTAGAAAATTCGAAATATTATTAATGTGACTAAAGTCATTTTAATGGTACATGATTATGTGATTTTCTTTCAAATCTTTGTTAGAATAAGAGCTCAAGCACATTTTTACATGCCTCTTATTCACTGAAACAACTAGAAAGTTGATCACTCTTCTCATATATTGTGAATTGTAAGACCATACTTAGACTTAGATTCATTTTTAAAAAGGATAATTGATAACATCTCTTAACTCAAAATCAAAAAGTGTCCAAATGATTAAAAAAAATTGAAAAGAATTTGTTATTCTTCTCATACAATTAATAGGAGTGATAACCTCTTTCTAATTAATACATATATGAATCCACATATACTTTTTTTGCTATGCAATGATTTGGCAACCATGGTATGTGGGTTCAAAAATGCTTTTATCTACATTAACAAGAGACTTCCATGAGAATATTTCAACTTTTAATATATTATCATTAATTTTTATTTTTTAATTTTTTAAATATTTAAAAATTTAATTTTAATTATTTCAACTTTAATATATATTATATTATATTTTAAATATTAAAAGTTAATTTTATTAAATTAAATCAATTGCTACAATGATTGATTTTCAACTTTTACATATTATTATTATTATATTATTATTTCTTTTTATTTTCATTTAAGTCCTTAGAATGATAATTTTGCGGTAAAAAATTTATGAATAAATTTCTCAACTTCTTAACATTGTTGTCTATATCTCAGTATTTCAATGAACATAAAAATCATGTCAATTGGAGTTTGTATGTGGAAGTTGTGTCTCCTGCAAGATAATCTATCATGCTGGGAAAAATGACACTAAATGGATGTTATGACAACTTACATTGATTACGTGCGCATAGTGATGCATCTAGATTTTCAAGAATATCCTAGAGTTCCCAAAAACCAAACATTAATTGCAGATTAAAGGCATGCTAAAAAACCTAACCATAACCCTCTATGGTTATTACATTCTGTTAAATATTAGGCCACAAGGAAAGGAAGGGATTCCATTCTTATTGCATTGTTATTGTTCCACATTTTAGTAGAGCATGTCTAAATGGGACATTGAAGTAAAAAAACGAAAATAAAAGTTCTTATAACAACCATATTGGCCATATTGTCCTTCGGAACTACATAGTGAGTGCCCATTTATTTGCATTTGTATTTCATAACTATAAAGAAAAGAACAAAGCATAGACCTTGCCATTTAGATGAATTTTTTTGTACTTTGTTTTTCTAGGCTATCTCATTGTGTGGATGGTGTGTTATTTTACTAGAAAAACTACGATGTTTTAGCATCTTTTTGGCATATATATACATACCTTATTGGTAATTTTGTTTCCTACTTCACTATGATTTTCTTTTAGTCCTATTATGTTTTCATATCCATATGATGAGATTCAAATTAAGAGTAACATAGGTTTTTTATGGACTTCTCGTGCAGGCTTATAAATTATGGATCAACTCAAAAGGTTTTTCATAAAATTCATTAGGGCAGTTTTAGGTTAAAAATGAGCTTCAAGAAAAAAGAATATACTAACAAAATAAATTTCAAAAGAAATAATATGGTTCAAGATGATGTCATCATGAGGGGTAAATAGTTTTGGAAAGAAAAAAAGAAAACTACTCTTTTTAGTTATATTTTCTGCTTATTTCCTTATATGTCTCAAATGTGAAGTGTATGCACTCATAGAATGCAGAATTAAATTATGCATCCAATGAGTACCAATTCAACATGCTTTTGAGTGGCCCCACAACGAAAAAAAAAAATTTGACAGTACATGAAAAAATCATGTTTCTTGAAATAAATACATTTCTTCATGTCTTTTCAAAATTTTCAATATGGGTCTAGTCAAAGTATGTAGAGTAGATACTCATTGGATGCATAGTTAAATTGTACTCATTCTAGTAACCTCTAAGGAGATTAGCTAAAGAAAGAATTAAAAAAACAAATTTTTTTCCTTTTCCTTTGAAATTTTTTCTTCTTATTTTATTTTTCTAACTATTATTTTATTATTTTCCTTAGGGGACCCATTTTACACCTCAAAATTCCCCTAATGAGCATATGTTTTTACTAATTTTTGGACTAACATCGTGTCACTTTGAATCTTCATAAAGGTATTTTGTGCAACATCATTTTAGATGATATCAAAAACGTCTTGTTGTGTTATACTTCAATGAGGATCACATAGATACCATTATGTGACCTAAAAAGGGGCACATATGAAGGTTCAATGTACACATAATATATAAATGTGTATGTAATAAGGTCAGTGTAATAATAAAGGGGCTACATGTGCAATGTGCAAATATCTAGAGATCATGTAATCATTATTGCAGGCATGGGATTTCGATATATGAACATATTAGGGTTTTGGGACTAGGTTCATATACTATTCAAGGAGTTATTGCATAACTCATCTCTCTTATATATATTAGAGTTTTAATCGATATCATCTTGGTATACATTATGTTACTTCTTATTTCTTATGATATTTTAAGTAGTTGGATCATAACATTTGGCATCAAAGCATATGTTCTTAGGGTGTTTCTAGAAGTTTCATATGTGAAACTTTGAGAATATTTTGGAGAAATGGAAAACTTTATGTGGTAAAAATTTCAAATTCTAATTCATAGATATAGGCTATGAATGTGACTAGTCTTGAAATTAGTCTCAAATGAGTCATATTTTTATTTTCACTAAAACATTTTTGTAGATGTTTAAAATTGTGAAATTTATAAAAATTTTAGGATACATAGTAATTTACCTATGGTAAAAATTTCATTTTATAAACAATTACAATCTTAGAGATCTAACCTATGGAAGTTAGGAGTTTTTACTAATCTTAAAACTACTCTCAAATCATTCATTGTGCAATTCACTATGTATTTTTCTAGTGAATTTTTAGAGAATGAAATTAAGTATCTTAGGAGACACATTGAAGAAAAAATGATATCAATGTCAAGTTTTTCAAGTCTCTATAAATTTCAAATAGAATCTTGTTGAAATTGGGATTTTTGACCCCTTCTAAAAATCACCTCTTAAGCAAGTGTTCTTAGTAAAATTGTCATATCAAAAGCTACAAAATTTGAAATGGAGTATTACTAGTTGTGTAATAAATATGATAGGACATGTTATTCCTGGTAAAAATTTTAGTATCAAATCATAAATACTAGAAACATAACATTTATTACAATTTCACTCTATGGAAAAGGTAAGAAAATTAAAAAGTTTTAGGCAATTTATCATAAATTTCACTAGGAACAATAAATGATAATTAGGCTTACAAAATTCTAGATAATAATTATAAGAGTACTACAATATGAATGTTCAAACTTATAAAATATGAAATTTCAAAGATACATTACAAGAAATGTTGATTAGTAATAAAATCTCCAAAATAGTATTTTAGAAGGTATGTTAATTTAAAAATAGCATAACTTTTGATTGCAATATCTTATTAGGGTTCAAAAGCTATGAGAAAGAGAAACATAGTATAATATATTAGGAAAAATATGATTACTATTTGATATTTAAATTGTTAATATATTGAAGATGTAAGTTGAGGGCTTGATGTTGGCCTCAATTCAGGATGATAAATATGGAATTCGTTCTCTAGAATGCTTAACAATGACAAAGCATAATGGTAATACTCCTCGTGAGGAAAATTATAATATTTATGGTGAACCTTAGTTATGGTGGATTAGTATTGATAGGATGTCACATGGAAAGTATTTGAAAAATTGTTCTCAAAAAAATGTATCAAGGACTAAAAAATAGAACATATTTGTAGAATTGAAGGTGAATTCAATGAAGATAAAGAAGAAATTTCCGAGACATAGAAAGAGAAAGTGGAATTAAATGAAGAAATTAATAATAAGGATGATTAATGTGTAAGTTTCAATCACTTAATGAATCACTGATCAAGGATGTTATGGAATTAAAGAAGCAAAAAATAATAGCAAAATAAAGTGGGAAAGGAATGGCTTAAGGGAATAATTGAAAAGAACTTATTAATCATGTTCAGAAGCTGAAAAGGTATTTAGGAATCTAATCAAAGAACATGCTTGAATATATTACCACCAAATTCGAAGAAGATACTATCCAAAAACTTGAATAAGGTTTTTGTAAGAAATTTGAGGAATCCTTAAATATTAATTAGGTAAAATAAAAATGAAAATCTAGAATTGAATAAGGACATAAAAATTTGATAGATGGGTTCACCTTACAACTTCAAAAGGAAAAACAATGCAAGATTCAATAAATTCATTACGATATATTTGAAGAATTTGAAATCCATCTAGGGGATGTACATTCCCAATATGATGGTATTATATCAAAGGATAGATTAATCAAAGACAAACAAAAGAGAATAGAGTATTCCATTGTCTCAAAAAGGAAAATATATGAAATGTGTGTGTAGAGTGAAGGAAATACATCAAATGTGAAATGAAGTAGACACCCTAATAGTAGGAAATATTCTAAGGAAAATAATAATATCAATATTGATATTATAAAGGAAGAAGATGGAATACTCATGAATATTAATGGAATGTGGCATCACAAAACCATTGTTCCACAAAGTATTATTAAAGGCCAACAATTATTACCAATTGTAGAAGTCATGACAACAATACATGCAATGGAAATACATAAAATTATGTAACAACTGACCATTAAAGATTAATACCAAAAATAATTGATTTTGGGTGGATGGATAATCATTATTAGTGAGAAGAAAGTAGAAATGTAAGGAAATACTATTGATTGGTTTCACCACATGTAACACCCTTGATTCCAAAAATTTTAGCACAGTGATTTTGGAGGAGGGTGCGATGATATGACCCAAATTGAGGCATACAAGGGGTTAGATGTACATGCAATGTGAAAATGTATATGTTGTAAGGTTTACATAATAAATGCCAATTGGGTTATCTTAGGTGATTGGATAGAATGGTTTTTATATCACCCAACCATGTTCAATTCCCTGTGTGTGACATGATGATGATAAATATTAATGTAATGATTATGTTCCTATGGATATTATTGTACTGAACTTCATGTTTACCCTAAGAGGAAAAGGATTATTTTCCTTGAAAAATATTAGGGTTTACCTAATAATAAAGGGGCCACATATGTAATGTGTAAAGCATATATAGAGATCATGTAGTCATTACATAGAAGTTATCCTATTATTTAAGGAGTTATTGTGTAGCTCATTTATCCGATATATATTGGACTTATTCTGCATGTTGACATTGGTGTACATGGTTTGTACTTCTCATTTCTTATGATACTTTGAGTATTTAGATCGTAAAATACCATGAAACATCCATGCATAATATTATCCACATTAGTATTTAGGAATCCCATAATAATGTAGAGCCCTAGGTTGATATTAAATGAACAAGTACATTAAATCTCTTCCCAAATAAAGTATGATAATAGTTTTCCTATCATTTAGTCATGTTCATTTTAGTATTTTCATGCATTAATCTAGTAACATTATAATATGAATTTTAAAGTATAACATTGCATAATAAAGAGATTTTAGAATATTTTAAAATGTGTTTGGATGAATTACTCTAGTGGAATATCCATGGTAGTTTATAGATAATATTGGTATCAAAGAATATTTCTTTTTTATGGTTTTTGTAGGAAGTTACAGGATCTAGAAATTGGTGTAATTTTTAAAAGCCTATCCATGGCATATCAGTGCAATAATAATCCATGATATGAGTTAGGTGAGAGATTTTCAAAGATGGAAAAATAAGACACTAGAATTTTCCCTAATATGGCCATCCTCATGGTAGGTTTAGAGAAATTTTTTGAAAATTTTAGGAAGTTTAGTTTCCATAAATAAAAAATTATATCAACAATAAACCTAGAGATAATGAATAACCATAAAAGGAGTTATAAAAAGGGTAAATAAAGATATATTAAGTTCCAGTTCCATCATTTTATCATATTATTTGTAATTTAAAGTGGAAGTGCAAGTGGGAATCAAACCCTACCAAGGCAAGCTTGATGTTGTTAAGTTGAATCAATGTTTTCAATAGTTAAAAAAAATTATTTGGTATCCATTATATAGCAGAAGGAAAAAAGAATTCATTTGCCTAACTAGAATTAAAGGGTTATGCCTAAACTAGGTGGGAAGGTCACATTTATCTAGTTAGACTCAAGGGTAATTCCCTAGTAACTATGTGATATGTGTGTCAAACCATCATTAGGTCATAGTTTCATTCTATATAGTATAAAGAGTCCTAGTGGATCCATTGGAATTACATCTAGAAAATGAAAATGTAGATTTTGAAAGAGTACACTATTGAGTTTATAAAATGGCTATTAAGTTAAGTATATATCCTAAGAACTCAAATTTACTCCTAGTGTATCTAGGTGGTATACATAATCATTTATAGAGGCAAGTCATTCTCTTTAATCGTAATACAAAAGATGAGTCATTTTTGCAAGTAGAGTGTCGAGAGAAAATGGATAAGGATAAAGGAGAACCAAGTGGTTGCAAGCAAGAAGACCACCAATATTCTTATAAGGAGGGAAAGAGGAAGTGGAAAGGAAATAATAACATTGAAACAACCATTATATATCAATTCTAGGATCCAAAAAACTAATGTAACAATTATAATATCAATGAGCACACTAAATATAAGTGTTGGAGGCTACATCTAAAGTTAATACCTATGAAATACAAGAAGAATGCCAAGAAGGAGAACATGCTAGCCATAGATTTAGGAAACTAGGTAGAGAATGAATTAGATGTATATGGAAATATTATTTGTGCTCCAATGACAAAGAATATGAATAAAATAAGAATCCATCCTAAAAACGATAATGAGATGAATAAAATATTCCATATTAAGATTGAGGTCAATAAGACAAAGGTGGATTCTCGATTTAATGCAGGTTCACATGCCATCCTCATAGAGGAATATTAACTTATTAAGCTTGGAATGGTATTTCTTGACCATCCTCAACCATATCCATTGTGATAGGTAAATAAGAAAATAGAGTTTATATTAATTAAGAAGTGTAACATCTAATTTAGTATCAATACAAACTATGTTGAGGAAGTGAAGGTAGATGTAGTACTAGTTGATGTCTATGATATGGTATTTAGAGTCCCTTACATGTATATGGGGAATGCAATATTCATGAAGAGAGACAATAAATACTACCTAATAAAGGATGGAAATTCATTCATCATTAATACACATGAGAGTAAATCGAAGATCTCTTTGGTAAGTTTTAACTAGGCTAGGAAATTGGTAAGTTGTAGTGGGAAGTTTGTATTGTTTTTCATAAGAGAGAATCATCAAGGATAAATTAGTAGAAGTAAATTAATATATAGAGGAAGTATTAAAGAGTAGGAAATAAAATTAATGAGATTCTATGGTATAAAGATAAGTTTTCAAAGATCCTAGATGGTTAACATCTAAGAGGGAAATGGGGCATGAGATATAGTTGAATTCAAACTCCCCATTTTCATACATTGGGTTGTATAGACAAGCCATATTGGATGTAGATGAATTGAAGAAATAGTTGTAGAAACTATTGGCATACATAGTAATTTGACAATTCAGCGCATTCTATGGGACACATAATCATAGTACTAAAAAAGGACGGGGCATTGAGAATGTATTTTCACTAAAAATATTTGAGTAATATTTCTATAAAGAAACTATACCCTCGATTTATATAAAGAAACTATACCCTCTTTCTAGGATTAATGTGTTCCTTGAACAATGGAAGCATGCTAAATAGTGACTTAGTTGTATCTCAATTTAACATTTTACCAAGTATGATTTAGAGAAGAAGATATTTGGAAGACTAAATTCAAAGATAAGTTAGGGTCTATAAGAAAGTTGGTATGTATTTTATTCTATGTAATGCATTATATACATCTATGTGATAGATGAATAATCTATCGTGTCCCATTCTGGTTTATATGTAATAATGTACTTAGATGCTATATTTGTTTATAGCTCTACCAAGGAAGAGCATAAATCCTCAAAATTTGACAAACATTAGGAAATGTGAATTTACATAGTAGTCATTAGTCTATTTTGGGTATGTGATTAGTGGAGGGAAACTAAAGATACATCTTGAAAATATGGAGGCCATCTTCAAGTGACCATCTCCTACTAATGTCACTAAATTTATAATATTTTTTAAGGAAACACAATGATTATGGAATTTTATTACATTCTTTTCAATTATGGCTACCATGCAATCTTATAGCAACTAACAATAAGATTTATATCAAAGATATAGCTAGTAGAAATATTTTCATAGCTAAAATGGAATATAAGATAAAAATTAGTTCGTACATTTCCCAATTTATGGAAGGATATGCAAGTGGATATGCTATGTGGGAAGCCTTAATGAAGGAGGCTAACCTGATATGCTATCTTTATGAAATGTTTCATGGTGGATACACAAAGAACCCTACATGTGATAAGGAAACATATGCTTTAGTTAAAGATATTGAGAAGTAGAAGCACTATCTAATGGGAAAGGATATCATCATCCAGGTTGATTGCCAATAAGTACAATATTTTTATGCCTAGAGCAAGATTCAATAAACTAGATAATACAAATGGAAGGGCCTTTTATAGAAATTCCAACTAATCATTAAATATAAGAAAGGAAACAATAGTAATTCAATTGATTTTCCTCGAGGGTTAGCTCAATTGGTCAAGTCCCCATCGTTAAACCACCTTTTCTATTGAGAGGTCACATGTTTAATTCTCTTGACACCCTCAGGATTAGGCTCCCTAATTGAGTTGGAAGGAAGTAATCCCTTCTAGTGGATCTTCTTGGTACAAATATTCATGGACATAGTTGATAGTTATCTTTTGGGATTTGTGAACCAAATAAAAAAAGTAGTAAGTGGGAAGGCATTATTCCAATGAAACCCACAGCCAAGATCATGAATTTGGTGACTCTTATGTACGCGTAACCTTTCACTTATGATGCATACAAAGAGGTATACATAGAAGATGAAAATATTGAAGAGGTTTTCCAATAGTTGCAACACCAATTTTATGTAAAGGAAGGTGGCAACAAAGTTGACCATCATATCATAGAATGCGGCCAAGAGATTAATGAGAAAATTCCTTGTTTCATGTTCTATCTATTGGAACATTGAAGTAAATTGCACTAAGAATAGAACATACCATTGTTAACTAAAATTAACAAGATAGTATGAGTGAAGAATATGGAGTGGGGACCTAGAAAGCAGCTAAGAGATCGTCAAGCAAATTCCTTATTTAAAGCATACTCATTGGACCTAATGTGTGAGGAGCACATCCAAATTACTAATGAAGTGCTTACTAACAATCATGATACATTAGAAGGGTTGAACGAATGGGATGAGATCACTTGCATCACTTCGACATAACAAGTCCTCTGTAAAGCATTACAAGTATACTCTCTACGATTTGACATTGGGGATACAAATTGGCACAGGGTATCTCAGATTCCAGAGGCTCTATGGCATAGAAGTTCAAGTTTCAGAGATTTTGAGAAGAAGACTTACTCAAAGTCCAATCAAGCACATGAACTCTAAAATCAAGAAAATGGTACTCAAAAGGTGCAGAACCCAGGTTATGGTAATGGTAGAAACATTTTCTACAATATAAGGTAAGGTAGCTATCTCGGAGGATAATATAGGAGTCATGATTAATGATCAAGAAGCTAAATTTAAGGAATAGGTCAAGCTGATGCCTACCCATGAACATCTGAAAGTGAAGCTGAGGAAAAAAAACACTAAAATACGTAAGCTGGAATTCAAATAATAGTACATGATAAAAAAGGTTGAGATATGAACTGGGAGTTTGATTCAAGACTTCACCAATGGTAGATACAACTCCTATTTCACCTGTGTATACTCAGTAGAGGAGAATGGTTTCAGCATGAAAAGCGGGAGCAATATGGAGAATATTCATGGATGGAGCAGAAGTAGAAATCTTTTGTTCGGCTGGCTTCACTACTCTTCTAGTTAGTTGTATATTTGGTTGTGTATGTATATGATTTGATGATCACAAGAAACAATGATGAGTATATAGCATATGTTAAAAGAGAATTATTGAAAGTTTTTGACATGACAGATTTGGGTTTATTACATTATTATTTAGGGATTTAAGTTGATAAGAAACCCAAATATATTTTCATTTCTCAGAAAAAGTATATTAGACAAATATTGGATAGATTTGGGATGTAGGATTGTAATCCTATCACTACTCTTATGGAGTAGAATTTGAATCTTAATTCCACTGAAGGAAGTATGTTTGAAGATCCAAAAAAGTACACACAACTTGTTGGAAGTTTGAATTTTCTAACTACTACTCGACCTAACATAGCGTTTGTTGTAGGAATACTTTTGCAGGTTCATGCATAAGCCACTTGAAGGTTATTGAAATGAAACAAAGCGAGTGCTCAAGTATTTGAAAGGAACTTGAACATATGGCATCAAATATTCCAAAGTTATAGATTTCCATCTCATCGGCTATTCAGATTCTGATTTTGATGGAGATAAGGAGAATGGAGTCTCTACTTCTGTTTATTTGACGAGTCTTGGATCAACAACCATCAGTTGGATATCACGCAAGCAATATGTTCCTGTTGATTCCACCACTGAAGCCGAATATGTTGCAATAACTCAAGCTACAAAAGAAATCATTTTACTTTGCAAAATACTTGAAGACTTGCAGGAGAAACAAAAGGCTTCAACTCCACTACTCATCAACAACTCTTCTACAATTCAATTGGCCAATAATCCCAAGTTTCATGATTGAAGCAAACATATTAACACCAAATATCACTTGATTCGACATTATGTAGAGGCCAAAGTTATTCATCTGACACATTGTCCTATTTTAGAGAAGATCACAAACATATTTACAAAGGCACTAGCACATGAAAAGTTTGAAAAGTTCAGAATGTTACTCAGAATGTTAGATGTCCTTTCGGATTAAGGGGGGAATGTTAACTAATCCTTCAGGACTGTTATTGTATAATATGTAATTAGTTTTACATTCCATTTTTATGGTTATTAAGTTATTGAGACACAACTATCTCGTACCTAGATTGCACAGGTATAAATAAGTAATTTTATCGTTAATATGATGCTCTTTCATTGTGGATTTTATTTGGGCTTGTATAGTAATGTCATGTCCTGTCCTGTTTAACATTTTGATTTAGTCAAATTGCATAAAAATAAATAAAACTATAAATTAAATATGATTAAGGTAAAATAGTAAGTTTACCATCGACACTTTTGGACTCAATATTTTGAATATAATATTTTAAAATGTAATATTTTTATTTTAAAAAATAATATAATATTCTTTAATATAATTTTTTATGTTTTTTAATAAATTTACTCATTTTTTTAACTCGGTGAAAATATTTTTACTTGGACAACATAAAATAAAATTAGTAAAAAAATAATGTCACAATAAAAATAACTTTATGATATTGACTTATGGTATGAGAACCCATGGTATTCACTCATGATATTTAAGTGGAACATAACCTACTTAAAGGGGGATCAAATTAAATTATCCTAGATCTATTTTAACTTTGGATCTACCCAATACAGAGAAGAATCACATCTCTTTTCACATCACACATTGCTGTCATCCCATGGTGTAAAATACATCCTTCACAAACATTATTTTAACATTTTTTTAGTTATATTTTTTTTAATAATACACCTTTCACACAACCATTAATTCAACTAAAGCTTCAATTAAAATGATTTTTTAATTTTATATTATTTTTTCAAACATATAAATAAAGATAACTACAAAAACTTCATAAAGACTTACATTGTAAGTTGATTCAACTATTATTATTTTATTGGGATCTAAAGTCTTTTAGTTTAACATAAAAGTGAAAGTGAAATTTCCTACTACGCTATTCAACCCACAATATGGTTATCATTGTTACTTAACTTCAAATCTCAAAAGTAAAAGCGTTGTTAATCCCCTATACAATGTACATATAAGAGTTTTATGATCTCTCAATGGCAGTTCCCATCCCAATCATTTCATATTGCTTTCCTTGCTGGACATCTTATAGCTGGGGGCTCATATCTATAGAAAACTTAACCATTTCTCTCATCTTAACCGTAAACAAAAATCTTCTCAGGCAACACTATGCAACACGAAATCCTTTTAAGGGTTTTAGGAAGATGACCCAGTGTGGTCCAATCATTTTTGTCGGAGTCATATTCCATCATTCGTTGTTTCTTCTTAAATGAATACAACTGCTCGGAAGAAAGAAACAACTAGATGCACCCATGAGACTTTCCAATCCCTAGATGCACCCCTTACTCTCTAGTGTTGTCCATGCCTCTATTTCTAGATCATAAAGTTCAACACTCTACTCGATTATATCACTGCTACTAATGAAAAATTTGTCTTTAAGAACTGTGGTGTTACAACTTCCTTTACCAAAGACGTCAAAGGAGCATCTTGTATGTCCCCAAAATTTGCTCTAGGTTGTACCCGCGGGCACGTCAACACTCCATGATTGACCTGATGCCAGCTCTTGACTTCCATTGACTGGAATTACTGTGGTCCATACCTAGTTATTAATCCAAACTTCGCTCTCGTAGTTGTTGAAATTACCAAAGTAATGAAATATTTCTTTGTGATATGTTAATACAGACTAATCCTTCATTTACGTACATAAAATACAGTTGAGGGATTACCATCTTACCTTGAACATAAAAATTAAATACTAATGCTGGTGTTGTTGTAACATAAACGAAAGTTACTAACATTCTTTCCCCCATTGCAACGACCACCAGCAAGTTAAACACAACTGCAACACAATCTAATACAACGAATTTCACTTGAGCTTATTTCAGGCTATCTCTTTGAACAATGGAATTTCTATTGATCGCCACCCAGCTCAGGTTCAATTCCATATTCGCGTTGTTGTTAGTCTAATAGGAATTCACTCCTTTCACTGAAAATTTTGTAGATTTTTCACTGCCAGTGATGTTTTGTTGGTCTTCCATACGAGCAATTGTTGGGATATTTTTCTAGTAAAATCCAAAAAAACAACAAAAAACTAAACACACAGAGACAATGCTCTGTTTTGGTCTCCACAGGATCTTGGCATAGGGAAGCTTTAAAATTATTTCTGAGCAAACAGTTTTTCTCACACACAAAAAAAACTTTGCATTCATTAATAAAAGACTGATACAAAATTCATCCTCTTTAACTCAGAGGGATTTACCAAGAAATTTAAGAGAAATTACTCTGTCTCCTTTTGAGATTTTACACTGCTGTGTGTAAAAATCTCTTTTACATTCACTGCTGTAAAAACAGACTTCAACTACAGAAAAATTACATTCACTGCTGTGTGAAATTACACATAAATTTTTCTCACGCTGCTGCGTGCTTCTTTTGCATATTCAGAACTTTACATACGCACTGCTGTGCCTCCCTTTCAATTTTCAATTACATTCGCTGTGGCAAGTTTTCCCTTCTGCAAAAACTAAAACTTAACAAAAATAAACATAGGAGTATATATGGTCTTACTCGCCATACTGCCGTAAAATAAAAAAACAATAAAATTAAATGCTTTCACCAACCTTTACTTGTGCCCATACTCCCGCTCATAGAAAATGGTAAAATTAAAGACTTCACTAAAACTTACCAACCACAGTAAATTGCATTTACTGTTTTACTGACAAAACTGGTGGTAAAGAAACTTTTATTTCACGTCAAATTTATTTGCTGTAGGCCTGTACTTCAATAGTTGACTTCAATTGGATCGCATCGCATAATCACAATTTGTGGGAGGAAAGATGGAACACCATTATATTGGTGCGATTTGCGATTTGCGATCGGATCGCATCGCACCATCACAATCACAGAAATCAAGTGAACAAAACTAAGGCTCCAAGCTTGCATGCGATTTGCGATCTGCAATCGCATCGCATCGCAAGGAAAAGACTGCAGTTGAAATTACAATTTCAACACTCCCCTTTAATTTCAACTGCTGGGTTATTAACCATACCCAGACGCTTCCTCAAAGACTCAAAACTTTTCTGATCCAATGGCTTGGTCAGAATGTCCGCGACCTGTTCCTGAGTGTTGCAATGTTGTAAAACGATTTCTCCATTGTTCACCAATTCTCTGATGTAATGGAACCTTGTATCAATGTGTTTCGTTCTATTATGAAACATTAAATTCTTGGACAGGGCAATAGCTGAGCTATTGTCACAAAAAATAATCGTTGATTTTGCCTGCTCTTGGCCTAAGCTCCTCAACATCCTTCTCATCCAAACTGCTTGACATGCTGCTGCTGTAGCTGCCACATATTCTGCCTCTGCTGTAGACAGTGCCACAATGGGATGTTTCTTAGAAGCCCACGAAATGGCTCCTGAACCCATGTGAAAAACATAATCGGATGTGCTTTTCCGATCATCCACACTTCCAGCCCAATCGCTATCAGTGTAGCCAACTAAATCTGAACTTTCTGAAGAAGTATATAAAATGCCAAATCTTTTAGTGCCTTTGACATACCTCATAATTCTTTTTTCTGTTTGCCAATGTGCTTCTTTTGGCCTCTCCATGAATCTGGAAATCAAACTAACAGCAAACATTATATCCGGCCTAGTTGCAGTTAAATACATGAGACTACCTACTATGCTCTTGTACAAGCTAGGATCAAAATTCTTGCTGCTATCCTCTTTGCTGAGTTTTAATCCCATTACTGTGGGAGTGATCGCTGCCTTGCACTCTTGCATATTAAATCTGCCCAACACTTCATTTACGTACTTTGCCTGTGAGATAAAAATCCCATTTTCATTTTGATCTACTTCTATTCCTAAGAAGTATCTCAGCAAACCCATGTCAGTCATTTCAAATTCATCTTTCATGACTGATTTGAAATTTTCAATAAGATAAATATCATTGCCTGTGAAAATAACATCATCAACATATAACACAACAATTAACAATTTACCATCTTTTTCTTTGATGTAGACTGTGGGTTCTCCCTCACATTTTTCAAACCCATTCTCCAGTAGATAGGAACCTATCCTACCGTACCATGCTCTTGGCGCTTGCTTCAGCCCATAAAGAGCTTTCTTCAATTTGCACACTTTGTGCTCTTGGCCTTTCTTCTCATAGCCTAGAGGCTGCTCAATGTAGACCTCTTCCTTTAACACTCCATTTAGGAATGCTGACTTCACGTCCATTTGGTAAACTTTCCACTTGTTTTGTGCTGCTATGGACAACACTGCTCTCACGGTTTCCATTCTTGCAACCGATGCGAAAGTTTCCTCATAATCTCTCCCACACTGCTGCTTGTATCCCTTGACAACCAGCCTTGCCTTGTGTCTTTCAATTTTTCCCTCAGCATTGCACTTGGTCTTATAAACCCATTTGACTCCAATGACTTCTTTACCTTTTGGTAGCTCAACCAAATCCCATGTTTTGTTTCTCTCTATGACATTAATTTCCTCATCGATAGCTTCTATCCATTTCTTATCTTTAATTGCATCTTCGAAATGAATAGGATCATCAACATGACAATATAAGGCAAATAAGGAATTCATTCCTTCATCATAAATGTCACTTAAATTTCTAAATTTCTTATCTCTTTCATTTGGTGTGCAAGTGCTTGAAGATGCACTTGAACTTCCACTTTGTGGTGTGCTTGGAGAAACACTTTCATTTCTCCTCAAGGGTGTCGCTTGCTATCTTGGTGTTGGCGCTGTTGTTTGGGGATGTATTTCAGTCATCTCATCATCATCTTCATCATGAGACAAACAGTTTTTAACATTCACTGTTTTCTTTATGCTTCCATCCAAAGCTTCCTCCTCAATGAATTGAACATCTCTGCTCACAAAAAACTTCTTGGTAGATGGGATATACAACCTATAAGCTTTGGATTCCTCACTGTATCCAATGAAAAGACATTTCTCCCCTTTGCTGTCCAACTTCCTCCTTAACTGATTTGGAATGTGTGCATAAGGCACACATCCAAAAACTTTCATGTGGGTGACTCCTTGCTTTCTCCCACTCCATGCTTCTTCCGGCACTCTATTCATCACTGCTTTTGTAGGACACCTATTCAAAATATATGCTGCACAATTTACAGCTTCAGCCCAATAATCATTTGGCAAATGATTTCCCTTCAACATGGTCCTCGCCATATCCATGATGGTCTTGTTCTTCCTTTCAGCAACTCCATTTTGCTGTGGGGTGTACCTAGCTGTGAATTGCTTATGAATTCCATTTTCTCTACAAAACCGTAGGAATTCCTTGAAGATATACTCACCTCCTTTGTCAGTTCTCAAAACTTTGATATGCAGCCCGCTTTGGTTCTCTACAAGTGCTTTGAAATTTCGGAATTTTTCAAACGCTTCACTTTTTTTTTTAAGGAAATATACCCAAGTTTTTCTGGTGAAATCATCAATGAATGTTAGAAAATATTGGCTGCCTGCTAGTGATGAAGTTTGCATTGGTCCACATACATCTGAGTGGACAATCTCTAAAGGTGCCTTTGCCCTTATGCTTTTCCCTGATGGAAAACTTTCTTTGTGTTGTTTCCCCAATATGAAACCTTCACAAAGGCTGTCCGGTTTCTCTATCAATGGTAATCCTCTTACCATCCCCTTTCTGCTCAACAAATTAAGACCTCCAAAGTTGAGATGTCCAAATCTCAAGTGCCACAACCAATTTTCATCCTTTGGCACGCTTTGGAAAGCCTCTTGGGTAACTGCTGCAATCACTTCTTTATTCTTCAAATCTGCCCTTATTCTGAGAGGGAACATTCTATTCCTCGTCATTTTTACTTCAACAATACATCTTTTGCTAGGTGCTATATCCATGATGGTGCATACATCATCCTTAAAGAAAACATTGTACCCCTTATGGACAAGTTGTCCAATACTCAAGAGGTTACATCTCATTCCGGGGACATAATAGACATCTGCTATTGTTTTCCTTTCTCCTTGCTTTGTAAATATTTTTACTTCTCCTTTTCCCATAACAGAAATTTTGCTATCAGTCCCAAGTGTGACTTCTGATTTCACACCTTGATCTAAAGCAGAAAACAAAGCTACGTTTCCTGTCATATGGTTGCTACAACCAGAATCTAGAAACCATATATCTTCACTATTTGTTTCAGCCATATTACAAGCTAATAAAACATTATTTTGGTTGATATTTTCTTTAGTGATATTTGCACTAAAACTATTACTCACATCATGCTGTTTCTTCCTACACTCATTGGCATAATGCCCATATTTTTTACAATAATAACATTGGACATTGGATTTTTCATACCTTTGTCCTTGAGCATGATGTTGTCCTCTTTGTTGGCTGTTGCCTTGGCCTTGGTTGTGATTTGGATTGTTGCCTCTTCCTTGAGCATTCGCTGGACTGTTCCTTCCACCTCTGTTCTGGCTTCTGCCTCTTCCTCTCTTGTTTCCTCTGCCTTGACCTCTTCCTCTTCCAAAGGACATCTGGGTCTTAAAGGCTTGCTCTAGAGATGAGTTTTCATTTCTACTCAATCTCTGCTCATGTGTTATCAGTGATGCGTATAGCTCATCAATTGAAAAGTTTGAGAGATCCTTTGTCTCTTCAATGGTGGTGACAATAGCATCAAACTTTGAGGGTAAGACCCTCAATATTTTCTCCACAATCCTCCTTTCTTCAATGGTTTCTCCATGAGTCCTCATCTGTGTGATCAAACCAATTACATGTGTGAAGAATGAGTCAATGTTGTCTGACTCCTTCATGCACAGATTCTCAAAATATTTCCTCAGCAATTGTAGTTTTGCTGTCTTCACTCTCTCCATGCCTTGATAGGCTGTCTTGAGGGTTTTCCATGCTTCTTTGGATGTCTTAGCTGCTGCTATCCTTGGAAACATACTCTGGTCCACTGCTTGATACAAAAATACAAGGGCTTTTGAGTCCTTCTTCCTATTGTTCTTTAATAGATCTTTCTCTGCTGGAGTTAATCTATTAAACTCATTTTCATCTGCTGGTTCTTCAAAACCATATTGAACTAATTCCCATAAATCTTGATAGGCAAACAGGGCTCTCATGGTTATTTCCCAATAGTCATAGTTTTTCCCATTAAACTGTGGGAGCTGGGTGTTGAACATACCCATACCAGTGCTTGTGTTGGCCATTCCTTGCATCCTTAGTTATGCTTCAAAATCCTTTACTGTGTATTAAAATACTGACTGTTCTTTCAGCAGTAACACAAAAACTGGTCTGAAAAATACCTGGATCCTTTTGCCAAGTCTTCACGCTGCTGGAGAAGCTGCTGCAACGTAAATCTTTCCTTCAGCTTCTTTATCTCCTTCAAAGAGCCTGGATCTAGCTCTGATACCATTGTTGGGTAATTTTTCTGTCAAAATCCCAAAAACAAATAAACTGAACACAGAGACAATGCTCTGTTTTGGCACAGGATCTTTAACACAACGGAAACAATTAAAATTCTTGAGCAGTGGACAGAGTTTTTCACAAAAAAAAAACTTTGCATTTATTAATGAAAGACTGATACAAAATTCATCCTCTTTCACTCAGAGGGATTCACCAAAACATGTACAGTGCTGCTCTATTCATTTCCCATTACATACTACGCTATTGAGTATTGCTCACATACATCACTTTCACTGCTGCGCTTCTAGCTTCACTATCTCACCCTCTACAGGCAACAACACACAAAAATTACTTACAAAATTTTAATGAGTTAATGAAGAAAGATGGAGTCCCATACTGTGAACTGCTCGAGGCTGTACTTCTTGTTCTCGACTGAGTTGCATATTTACTGTAGTGGCCGAGAAATTCAATATCTTCCCTCTTGTCCATACTGCAAATTGAATGCTCCTGCCTACTGCTGTACTACTCCATGTCCGCTTTTAACCAACTCCGCACCAATCCTCTGTTTCTCCTTATATTTGAAAATATATGAAAAGCATTGTAAAACACATAAAATTTCCTTTTGACGGACTTCAAATGTTAAGTCATTATGCTTTAGGAACCCATCGGGTCCGGGCTTCATCGCATGGCACACATATATGCTAAAGTTGTGCACCCATGGTTTCCCCGATTGCGATATGCCGATCACAATATGGCCCGATACCTCCGATCATATATATTATAATGTATGCCTAAACTACATTAAAACACAAGAGAATAGGGCCGCTGCAAAACTGAAATAATATGAAACAAATATTAAATACCCGTCGGGTTCAGGTTATCGAGTCGCAACTTATATCATGGTAAAGCCTGCCTGTTTGGTTATCGCCGATAGCGATATCGGCGATCGCTCATCGCAAATAACAAAAGAAACTTTATAACTCCCCGATGCCATTTCGCCGATGCGATATCGACGATCGCTTATCGCTGGAGTCCTGTGTCGCTGAACTGTCCGTCTGCGCTAATGGGATCCCCCGACGCGAATTGGAGTCGGATGCCGTCGCTGCACCTGCACGGCAGTTGGAATTTCCAGAAGAACTGAGATTTTCTCCCAACTAGGCCAACAATTCACTGAATCACGTGATTGAACCTAATTGGGGGGTTGGGAGAAAAACCCGTTTTTTAGATTCGTGAAATTCGCCCTCAATCGGCTGATAACTAAGCCTGAAAATAAGGTCGTGTTTTCCATTTAGTTTTCTCATTCATTTGTTAAAAAAAATATATTTGCATGTTTCGGAATAAATCCCACATGCAGTGCATGGAATAACTCAAAGTTATTTTTAAAGGTTAATGGTTAGACCCTAAGTTAAGTAACATTGTTCCACGCATTGAGCTTGTGACATAAATGGTGATATGTTTTATAGCTTAATGGCTTTGCATAAACTTGGTTAATAAATTAAAATATAATACACAAATATATATATCAAATATTTTAAATTATTTCTCATTTATTTTATTAAAATTTATATTCACTATATATATGTTCAAAAGTATATATATATATCTATATATATTACTATGCAAGCCTAATTTTCTGTTGTAAAATTAGTTGATCCAAGAAACATCATATGCATCATTTGTAAATCCTTTCAAAACCAGGATTGGCTATTGGATGAGTTGAACTAAGGGTTCTCACCATTAGTTTCATTTTACACAATGACATGATAATATCGAAAGCATGTTGTGCCTTGCATTGTTTCTCAAACTCTCGATGAAGGTAAAGCTTAGTCCTATCGGAAAGATCCTGGTGACAACTACTAGGAAATCCACTCACTTTCACCTCAGTGGCATTTCATCTCACTTCTAGGTTGATTGGAATATGTCCTAGACCTATGGCGGAAATCCATTAGAGAATTTTTGAGGTTTAAAATGGGCCTCCTCAAGAATATTATAAAATAACAATGGAAATAATAAAATAAGATTACATTACATCATCAAATTTTAGAGGGAAAAAAAAAAACTACTTTTTGAACTCGTATTTTCAACTTATCTCCCTACAATTTTACTCAAATTTCGAGCGGGAACTCTTGTTGGTTGAAAATTTTAATTCCCCATCCAAAGAGTACCCATGTTTCATACTTTCAATGGACCCTGCTACATGAAAAATGAGAAATACATGAAAAAACATGATTGCAATCACGCTTTTCATGTATTTCTCATTTTTCATATAGCAAGGTCCATCAAAAGTATGAAACATAGGGACTCCTTGGATGATGAATCAATTTTTGCATCCAAGGAGTGCACCTGCTCGAAATTTGAGTAAAACCATAGGGAGATAAGTTGAAAATACGAGTTGAAAAAGTAATTTTTTTTATTATTTTTTAATATTTTCACTTTTTTACTCTAAAAAATGTGAATCATCTCCAAGGGTTGGCATCATCATATTGAATCCTATTGGTTCTTATAAAGTTGATTTTGGTTGTATATTTTTGTTTTGGGACCCATTTTTTACCTCAAAATTTCTCTAATGACGAAATAGTTAAACTAGGTCAAAGTCACTTTGGAGACATAAAGGGAAATAGAGATTCATCTAGGCTTACCAACAAAGAATTTAATCCAAACCCCAAAGGAAAAGGAATATAGAGAGGAGGTGAGAAAGATAACCCTCATGCAAATATTTCTTATTCTACATAACTTATACTATAACAAGCTTACATCCATCTAACACCGGATATATCATGCGCCGAGAGGGATCAAATACCTCGA
>APFE031403839.1:0-12088 GCA_000404065.3 Pinus taeda
TATTGTAACTGAAAAATACTATAAGTAACAAGTCACATTTTGTAAAAGGACAGATTGTCCACCACAATGTAGTCTTTACAGTTCGGAGGCATGTAGCCCACAGATCTCTTCTCAGAGATAGCTACCATCGCCCTAGCTAGTTTATTTCCATTTCTGATTGTAAGCATATTTCAGTATTTTCCATTAATGAAATGAAGTATTATTTCCGCTGCATATTTGTGTATATGGTTATCTCTGTAATTGGTTGCGTTCCTGTTTAAATCTGGATCATATGTCGAGTTTCAATCAGTTTGTAGAATAGAATCTTTGAGATTCCAGGGGAGCCCAGATTTGACCGATTCATAAGGGGTCGAGTTTATAGTTAGATTTCACGGTTTTTCGCCAGGAATTCAACCATGAGATCCATTTCTTTAGCAGAGGTCTGCATTTTTAGGTCATTCCCAGAAATGGAGGTATAAGATGCACTGATGCCATGTCTTCTTTTGATTTTTGTTGAGATGATGATTTGATGTTGAGATCCTTGTTTTCCATTTTAATTGAGGATCCTTGTATGCCACTTGATGTGAGAGTTTGATATTTTTTCATGTTGAAGAAGAGATTTTATCAGTGAGAGTTATTATAGAAGAGCATCTCATGGAGAGACATGCCACTCTAGTTAAGGGAGTTATTCCTTGTATTGAAAAAGAATACATCATGCACTCATCATCATATTGCAACATTTATTGAAGTGACCTCCCCACTCTTGACACTGGACTCGGAGACATAGTCCACACTCAACGATCTTTGTTATCAAGTTGTGTGTGTTATTTGATTTGATGGTTTCCTTTATGTTTCTTGTTCTTTAAAGTATGCACATGTGGTTTCTTCATACTCTTTCACATGCAATTCTGCTTACATTACAAAAGTAAAATTTCTTGGTTAATTCTGGTAGATGAGAGAATCCATATCAATTTTGGTATCAGAGTGGTCTCTTCGTTGATGTGAATTGTGAGTGTGAATGATAACCATAGATTGAACGTGAAACAAGAGGGAAAATAGAGGATCACAAAGATCTCTACGAATACCTCCTCGAGATGGCACACATGGTAGATATAATGTATGCAGATTATGAGGAGAAAATGGAATAAGAGGAAAAAGATAAAGAGAGAGCAGAGGACGATGCTCCATCTCCATCTTCAATTGAATATAATTCATCTTCATCTTCTTCTCATCTTTCAAATGAAGATATCAACAAAATTCTTCAAGAGGAAAACGTTGAATTGAAGAGACTTCTACAAGAAACAGAAGAGCAGAATGAAAGGTTGCATCTTCAATTATGAGCCACGGAAGAGGCCTTGGAAAAGTTGAAGCACAATGAAGTCTTAGTGAAGCCATGCTCACTTGCTTCAGAATCGACAACAAAGGAAAAAATGTTGGTATTTCTTCAGTTTCATTTTCACATGATGTTATTTCTATTGGAAGCCTTGAGGTACCCATTTCAGGATTGGGGTACACTGAAGGAGAATGCTCAGAGGAAACAAACGCAAGGGGTTCTATAGGAAAAGAATCGAAGCCATTGCCCAAATCATCAAGGAAAGAGATAATGGGAACACATCACAATATTCCCATGACAATGCACATTGGAGAGGAAGAGCTAAGGCAAGCTATCATTACCTGGATTGCACCAAATACAACCAAGCAAGGTATACAAATTCTCAGTATGCTTATGTTCCTTTTGATTACAAGAATATTACTAAAGATGAGTAACATTTATTACATATAAAACCATGTAGTTGTAAAGTGTTGGAAAATAATGGCATCAAGAAAGAGAACAAGACATGAAAGGCTATCTCCACATCAAGGAAGGAAAAAGGTTAAGTAGGTTTGGAGGAAGAAGAATTTTTGTAGTCATTGCAACAGAGGTGGACATCATAAAGCCACATGTTGGGAGCTCCATCCAATGAAACGTCTCAAGAAGTACAAAACGCTTGTGCAAGAACTAGTTGGTAAAGTTGTTCAACATACGAAACAACTACAAGAATATGACCCATTCACTTTGTTAAATGAGAGATGGTTTTATTAGATATAATAGCTTTCCATGGACAAATTTTGTAAATTGCATGTTGTGAAATGATTGTAAAATTGATGACGTGTTTTCCATCACTTATGAAAGCAACATGATGATATTTTTAGCCTTTTTGGTAGTTGGGGAATTAGTTTATGTTATGATTCTGATTTAAATTTGACCAAAGTGTGTGTTATAAACTCTTGGAAAGTATGGGGTTTTCTTAGGTCATGTTTGGTCTTGTAAGGGAACATGTATTTTGCAGGATTGTACTACAGGTTTGCATAAGATGCAGGTGTCGGTTCATCACTTATGGCTCTGAAGTAGAAAGGTGAAGGAGAAGGAAGTGTGGTCTGTTAGGGCACTTGTTGTGCAAATGAGGGAGTATAATAGATTGTATATAGTTTTCATTCTTTTAGATGACCAAAAAGCTCCTCAGTGGGGAGGAATGATCCGGGTGGCTCCATAAAGGCTCAAAAATCAAATGTGGTTCCAAAAAGGCTGAAAAATAAAAGTTATTATATTTCATCAAAACTAGAACCAAAATGTAGAGATCATCAGCGTAATTCCAACAATGTAAATAGTGCCTCAATCAGAGTTCGTATGTGAAAGTTATGCTTAGTCAAATTCTCAGTCAAACTGGGAAAAGTCAAAGTTAAAGTCAACTATTCTGCCACGTGGAAGCAAAGTCATTAGGCCTGGTGGGACCCACAAAGATAATGTGGCAGCCCAGTCAACAAACCAGGTGGACCCATAAGCAGGTTATGTGGTAGTACCACAAGTCGACACATGGCAAGTAGGTGGCAGAGGCGGCATATGATGTGGACCAATGAGGTTTGCCACACGACCTAACCACATGGTGCCACATGGAACCTCAAATTAGGCCCAAATGGACTTGAGATGGTGCAACCTCCAATTTTTGTCTTATTCTCATGGTTTAAGGTCATTACAATTTCCATATATAATACGGTTTGAAAACTATATTAAAACCAAAATTGGGCTTTAAAACCATATTAAAGAAAAATTAGGAGTCCATGGGATTTGAACCCAAAAGCTACCCAACAAAAAGTAACTTAATATTACTATGCCAACCATTGTGCCAACCACATACTTTGTTTTACTCACCCTCACACTTTGTTATAAAATGTCATTCAAATGGTTCGAAGGGAACCATGGAGAATGATGGTGAATGATGGAGAATACACGAGAGACAAGGGCACATGCAGGCCATTGAAGACATGAATCTCAAGAAGATTCTAGGAATATTGTTAAGGCATATGTTAGGGAATATTTCAAAGAACATCCTCTATGAGGAATCTTTAAGATTCTGTAGGGGGTACAATTTTGAGGGTGCCAGAAATATGTTGTGTTTATACTCTTTTGAACCAATTTTCTGCAAGGAACACGATGACATGATTAGTTTATTCATATGAGTAGCCAAATTTTAGTCATCTCACAGAGGAGAATGTTATAGGAATCTTTGAGATTCTTGGGGAGCCCAGATTTGACCGATTCAGAAGGGGTCAAGTTTATAATCAAATTTCACAGTTTTTCACCAAGAATTCAACCATGCAGTCCTTTTCTTGAGCAGATGTGTGAATTTTTAGGCCATCCCCAAAAGTGGAGGTATAAGATGTATTGATGCCATGTCTTATTTTGATTTTTGCTGAGATGATGATCTGATGTTGAAATCCTTGTTTTCCATTTTCTGGAGGATCCTTGTATGCCACTTCATGTGAGAGTTTGATATTATTTCACATTGAAGGAGAGATTTTATGAGTGAGAGTTATTATAGAAGAGAATCTCATGGAGATACATGCCACTCTAGTTAAGGGAGTTCTTCCTTGTATTGACAAAGAATACATCATGTGCTCATCATCATATTGCAACATTTAATGAAGTGACCTCCCCACTCTTGACACTGGGCCTAGAGATGTAGTCCACACTGGATGAATTTCGTTATCAAGTTGTGTGTGTTCTTTGATTTGATGGTTTCCTTTATGTTTCCTCTTCTTTAAAGTATGCACATGTGTTTTCTTCATACTATTTCACATGCAATTCTGCTAACATCACAGAAGTAAAAGATCTTGGTTAATTATGGTAGCTAAGAGAATCTAGATTAGGCAGGTGGACCACCAGGAATTTATTATCAAGATGGGTAGTAAGCTTTGTGATCAAGTTGTGTCTATTTTGATTGAACCTAAACATAATTATAGTTATGTTAACCCTAACCTGGTGAATAAGTGTGATTTGACTAAATAAGTGCATGTAGAGTCTTGGTTAGTGTAGTTGGCTACATGTACTAAGAAGAGAATTCATCACTGGGTAAGAGCTTGTGCATTTGAGTTGAATGGTACACCTACATCATTGCATTTGGATGTAATTCCATTGGGATCATATAGTATGCTTTTGGGTATGGATTGATTGTACCTTCACAGGACCAAAGTAGATTGTTATGACAAGGATATTGAGTGCTTGGATGATCATGGAGAACAAAGAATCTTGTAGGGTAAGAAGGCTATATCAGTCAGAATGGTTACAACTATGCAAGAAAGCGCAGTCACAGGAAAGGGTGTGTGTTATTTTCAGTGCATATATCTAGCGATGAAGGTAAGGATGTTGAGGATGCAAAGGTATTGAATAGGTACCCTGTTTTATAGTAGTTTCAGGATGTATTTCCCGAAAATATTTTAGAATTACCGCTTCACAGGGATTTGAATGGTATGCCTACATCAACACATTTGAATGTACTTTCGTTGGGATCATATAGTATGCTTTTGAGTATGGATTGGATGTACCTTCGAAGGACCAAAGTAGATTGTTATGACAAGGCTATTGAGAGCTTGGATGACCATGGAGAACAAAGAATATTGCAGGGTAAGAAGAAGGATATATTTGTCAGAATGGTTACCGCTATGTAGGCAAAGTGAAATCACAAGAAAGGGTGTGTGTTATTTGCAATGCATATCTCTAGTGATAAAGGTAAGGATGTTGAGAATGCAAAGGTATTGAATACGTACCCAATTTTACAATAGTTTCAGGATGTATTTCTCATAGAGATTTTATAATTACCACCTCATAGGGAAGTGGACCTTTCTGTTGAGTTGGTACTAGGGGCAACACCAACATTAAAGGCACCTTACAGGATGAGCACTCTAGAGCTAGTGAAATTGAAGTTGAAACTGAAGAAAATTCTTGACAAGGGATACATTAGGCCAAGTGTATCGCCTTGGGGTGCACCAATATTGTTTGTAAAGAATAAGGATGGTACACTTAGTTTATGCATTGATCACAGGTTTATGAAAAAGGTAACCATGAAGAATAGGTATCTGTTGCTGAGGATTGATGATTTGTTTGACCAGTTGAAGGGAGTAACAATGTTGTCGAAGATTGAAATGAGATAAGGATACCATCAGGTACGTATCAAAGAGGAGGACATCTACAAGACTACTTTCCAAACCAGGTATGGAAATTATGAGTTTGTTGTAGTACCATTTGGTTTAACTAATGCTCCAAATACTTTTAAGTGCTTAATGGATAGTTTGTTTCGTCCTTATCTGGACAAGTTTGTTATTGTATCCATTGATGATATATTGATATATTCTAAGAATGAGGAAGATCATGTCAAAAACTTAGCAACAATATTGAGATTGCGAAGAGAGCATAAGTTTTATGCCAATCTTAGCAAATGGAGTTTCTTTTAGACATAGGTACATTACTTGGGGCATGTTGTTTCCAAGGAAGGAATAACATTGGATCTGGAAAAGATAAGGGCTATCATGGAATGGGCAGCTCCTAGGAATGTTGATGAGGTAAGGTCATTTATGGGGTTAGCAGGTTACTACAGGAGGTTCATTAGGAACTTCTCGCAAATTGCATATCCTATCACATCATTACGGTGAAAAAGGAAGAAATTTGAATGGACAGAGGAATGTGCAACAAGTTTTGAGTAGTTGGAACAATTGTTGACAAATGGTCGAGTTCTAAAGGTTGCAGATCCAGATAAAGAGTTTGTGGTGTGTACAAATGCTTGTAAAAGAAGACTTGGTGGAGTTCTAACGCAGGAGGGACAAATGGTATGTTATGAATCAAGGAAACTGAATGAGCACAGGTAGAATTATGTGACACATGATCTTGAGTTAACAGTGATCATCCATGCTATGAGGATGTGCATACACTATATTATTGGTAGGCGATTCATCTTGATGTGTGATCACAGTGGATTGAGATACCTATTTGACCAACCAAATCTGAATGCCAAGAAAGCTAGATGGTTGGCCATGATCAAAGAGTTTGACTTTGAGATTAGGTACATTAAAGGGAAGGAAAACATGGTTGCAGAAGAGTGTAGGTGAATCATATAGTAGCTATGAGTTCTTATGGGACATATTTATAGGATCATATCTTGCAAGCATGACAACATGATGACAAGTATAAGGAGCTTAGATACATGATATAGCAATAGGGTATAGATGATCAGGATGTGGATTATCATTTCAAAATAGATGCTTTGATCAGGTTTAGGAACATGATCTATGTGCAGGACAACAATGATCTCGAGAAGATTATCATTGGGGAATTTCATGCTAAGTCGTATTTAAGTCATCCGGGATATCAAAAGACATTGACAACGATGAGTAAGTTCTACTATTGGCTGAATCTGAAGAAGGAATTGGCAGAGTTTGTGCCTAGATGTTTGGATTTCCAACATGTAAAATCATAGTGTAAGCATCTAGGTGGTTTACTACAGCCTATTCAAATTCCATAGTGGAAATGGGAGGTCATCTCCTTGGATTTCATCACATGTTTTCCAAGGACATATAGACAACATGATTCCATCATGGTTGTGGTGGACAGGTTGGCAAAGGTAGCACACTTCATTTTGGTGAAATATACGTATTTAGCTAGTGATGTAGCACAAATCTTCATTAGAGATATAGTGAGATTGCATGGTGTTCCGAAGAAGATTGTATCGGACAAGGATGCCAAGTTCACTTCCAAGTTCTGGAAAGAGTTATTTGCAGGATTGGATACAAAGTTGTCCTTCAACATAGACAGATGGATAAACAGAGAGGGTCAACAAGACACAAGAGGTTATATTGACGATGTACGTCATGCATCAACAACAAAATACTTGGGAAGAGTATCTTCCACTAATTGAGTTTGCTTACAACAATGGGTATCAGGAGTCATTCAAGATGAGTTTGCTTGAGGCGCTGTATGAGCCGAGTTGCAATACTCCTATTAGTTGTAGTGATCCAATGAACAAGGTGTTGATTGGACCAGACATGTTGATAAAGATGGAATAGGAAATGCAGGTTATTAAGAAGAATATAAAGGAAACAATGGACAGACAAAATAGTTATGTAGATCAACACACGACATTTAAGGAGTTTCAGGTTGGGGAACATGTGTACTATGCATCAAGCCTAAGAATAGCTCCTTGAGGATTGGGTCATGCGTGAAGCTAGCACCTCGGTATTGCGGGCATTTCGAGATCCTTGAGAGGATTGGACCAATGGCCCACAGACTTGCATTGTCTTCGATAATGAAAGTCCATGACGTTTTCCATGTTTCATTGCTTAAAATATATGTAAAGGATGTTGATCATGTTATTGATTGGTCTGTATTGCAGATGGAGCCAGAAGGAGAATTATAGTTGGAACCTCAATACATTTTGTGGAGAAATATTTTCATGCTCTGGAACCAAGCAATCAAGTAGGTTAAAGTGAAGTGGAAGCACTTTGGGCCCGATGAAGCTACATGGGAGATGGCTGATCAAATGCGGGATATGTGTCCTTCATTATTTACTAATGAAGGAAAATAAGTTTTGTTATATGTACATATTTGTGTATGGTTGTCATTGTAAATACCGCAACAAGTTGTGTTATAAAGCTCCAATAAGTGGTATGGGTGGCATGTTGTCATGTTTGTCATGTTGGTGTTTCTTTTTAGTAGGTTGATCATTTTAAATACTACATCAAGCTAAGTAATAAAGCTCCATGGGAAGTATGTTTTGGTTTTAAGCATTTTTACTATTTGTAGGTGTCATTGAACACCGAGGACAGTGTTCCCCTAAGGGGGAGGGGTTTGTAATAGCCCCGGGTTAAAAATCGATGTAATAAGTTTAATAAAGGAAAAATATGACCAAGGTCATGGGACACATATTCCAAGTTAAATGTTGGGAAAAACATCCTAGCGAGTGTTTATTTGGTTTATTATGGTTAAGGGAGAAATTGGAAAAGGCAATGAAAATGACTTTGAAAAGGCAACATGCATTAATTGGAATTATATTTACGAAAATAATGGAAATTAGGAGAAAATGAAGGTGAAAGGTCACATATTGCATGTGAGGAGAAAAATCAAGGAAAAATAATGGAAATTGAAGAAAATAGAAGCCTCATTGATAAAAAGGCTTTTGAGGATTAGTTAACAACATTTTTTTAGTTTTAGTTTGGAGCTCTCTCTATTCCCTCACACTATTGCACACTTAGACCATTCTTGGAGCACTCTAGCATTGGAGAAAGGAAAACAAAGGAAGGATAAGGAAGGCAAAGAAAAGCAAAGATCAAGCAAGGAAGAGTTGGATCAAGTGACTACAACATGATTACTTATAGGTATTGAGTTTCATGTATGATTTCCTTGTTAGATTTGGCATGCATCGTATATGAATTTGTTTATTTAGTTCTCTTATTGTCATTGGTATGGATTTTTCAAGGTGTGACAATGGTTTTCAACCTTACCTTGCCATTTCTGGATAGCCATGGTGGATGGAGTTCTTTCATTTGGTTGAGCTAGATTGCTGGATGGTTTCGAAATTGAGTGAGGTGGTCTCAGAAAAATTCCCAAAGGCCTAGAAATCTCTGGACTGGTAAAGGTGGTATATGCGGTAAAGAATGATGGTGGAGATGGGTAAATTCCTCACAGTTTAGGTGGAGAGATCCTGAGGCATCCATACTTCTTTAGGGCCCAGTGATCCCTAGACCGGTAAAGGTGGGATTGTGGTACAACATGGTAGTGTATGTTTCTTGTTTGGGCCTAAGAATCCTTAACTAGTATATGGCAGGATATATGGTAAAGCTTAGTTGTATATGTGCTTGGTTCAGGCCTATAAATACTTGAACAGTTCTAGTGAGATATGTCCTAAATCCCGAGAAGCATGGTCAGTTTTTTTGTTAGTCCCACATTCATGCTTGGAATATGACATGGTGGTGATTGGCCGAAAGAAAGTTTGGTTCATCCCAATCTATGGTTGGGTGGTATATGGAAGTCCTCGACTTAGTTGGATTTGCATATGTTAATAAGAGCTCTTTTCCTCTTGTGTATTATGTGTAAATGTACTTGTTATTATGTGGCTTTAATGGTTGTTCTATCATTGATATTTTTCTCATTATATGCTGGTTATACACATGGTTTATGATAGGCTTGAGTTATGGCTTTCATCATGTTTTGGTTAGTAAATGAAATGCTAATGAATGAATTACCTAATAGATGATAATGCAGTTATTGTGAGAGGGCATTAGAACTTATTGACGATTCCCAGATAAGTATTGGACTGCTATGATTATATATGTAAATATGGCCTGTAGACTATATGTTCATGATGTGTTTGATGAAATGTCTGTCATGGATAGGCCTGGTTAGGTCAAGTTCTTGTCTAATTTTTGTGTGAAAGGTTTTGTCCCTGGGACATTTATCATTCCTGAGAGTTTTATGAAGTTCTGGTCAGTGGGCTAGAGACTAGCTAGAAAAAGTTCCTTAAATATGGCAGTCACTGGCACAAAACTGGGTGAAAAATTCTGTAGTAGCATGGAGGCCTTATCATGGGAGCGACTGTAGGGTTACATTTGCATGGAGAGCTTGTCATGGGAGTGACTAGGGGTTAGTTCAGTTAAAAAACAAGTTAACTTGGGGGTTGGGAACCTGGAGTGGTTGGTTAGCCCCTAGGGGACCTGTAGCTCCTATGGAAGGTCAATTTGGTTTTGGTTAGTTGATTCCACCTCCTTAACTGTAGTTGGGGAGTTGAATCACATCATAGTAACTCTTCGTCACATATTTACCCCGATGGACCGGTTAGATTGGGTAAGTGTAGGAGGAGGGTGTTACAAACTAACCATTCTTTGTGGACCTAGATAATTTGATTTGATATCAATAAGAATAAAGCAAATATGGACATTTTCCTCATATTTTCAAGACAATTCATCAACTACCACATTCTCTTTTTCATTCTTATTGTGAGGTGAGACAATATGGAAGAGATGTTGTAATGTCCTTAAACATTTTGACTAGGTCAAATTGCATAAATATAAAAATAAACTAAAATTAAAAACTCCTGAGCTTAATATGGGAGAGATGTTGTAATATTTAACATTTTGACTCAATCAAATTACAAAAAATAAAATAAAATTAAAATTTAATAAAGAAATCAAAAATCAAATTAATTTAAAAAACTATTGATTATAATTATAAATAAACATTAATGATAGATATAATTACATAAAATAAATAATAAAACAAGAAATATAATTATAAAATAAAATACAATGACAATATAGAATTTTTAATTAAAATAAATAGCAATTTACTCTTATGAAAGCATTTTGACTTGCTGTTTTCACACCCATGGTATTTTTCCCTGGTATTCCTTCTCTACTGTCCCCTATAAAATAAAAAAATAAAATTATTTAATTAAAAATAAAATCGCCAATTACTGTTATGTAGACATTTTGACTCGTGCTTTTTCAATGACCATGTTTTTACCATGGTTTTGACAACCATGATTTTTCCCATATCGCTCCTTTGCAGAACACAATACAACTTAAAAAAATAATTAGGGAACATTTTTGATAAACTATTTCATTTATATTTTTAATTAAAAAAAAAGATATAGAGTGTCTATAAGCACGTTTAAAAAAATGGAATTTTTCGATAAATATTTTTTTATTACAATTTTTTATTGTTTTATTTTTAATTTTTAATAAAAAGATAGCTAATTTTCTCTTATCTTCCATGTAGAACACAATAGGCTTTATTTTTTGTATTAGTGGTCTTATAGATAATGTTTTTAAAAAAAATTAGGGAAAAAATGTGATATTTTTTTAGCTATGATTTTTTATTTAAAAAATAAATAAAAGCAAGAGTTATTTCCTCTTTATTTTTACTTTTCTTTTTAAATTATATTTAAAATTATTTGTGAATGGTTTGTGTAAATAAAAGAAATTTCTCAAACCAAAATTTGTTTTCCTCCCACATGAGAGTGTTTTTATGAAAGTGTAGTAAATTCCTCCTTTAAAGCTTTTGTGAATGGTCCTCATGTCTGGATCTATAAGTGTCGATATGGATCAAATCTCTAAGGTGCAAACATTTCCTCAAGTTCAATCTAACCCCTCTTGGCGCTTTATAGATTGAGAGTTAAGATGGATCTACAATGGTGTAGAAATTTTGAATAATAAACACATATTCAATGGAGATTATCCTGATCATGTACTATTGCGGAATACATACACAATTCATAAGCTCCTCTACGTTGATCATCAATATAGCAGCATCAATAACAATAAAACATCGAGAGCATGCACACATTAACACAGTATGTAACCCGGGGAAAGCTTACAACTAAAAACCCCACACTATCTGTATATTAATGATTGAGAACATGTAACATTACAATAGTCAATACTTCTCACAAGTATCCATCACTATCTCTACCTGTTACACACAATACAACTCAGATCTGATCTGCAAATCTATTCCACTGCTTGCCTGCCTCCACTGCGCAATACCTGCACAAGAATGGATGAGAATGGTTAAACCAAACTCGTATTTACCTCAAAAGAATCACTCACACTGGGAATCACGTGAGCAGAGGCTATAATCACTTGGTATTGGCCAATTATCATTGGCATAACTCAATCTCATTGATTGTGCAAATCCTCATGCACAACTATAGTCACAACTGATAGCAATATGATCCTCTAACACCTGTCCCTGCTGAACTGAACATGCACTGACATGCAACTGAGTTAACTGATGTATTCTTTAGTT
>APFE031403839.1:12363-71728 GCA_000404065.3 Pinus taeda
ATAATTAGTTTAACAACTCATCATTAGTCTATTTGCAGTTAGACTAATTACAACTAGTTTAACCAAGTCAAACTGAACACAACTCCATCAACTCCACCAAACTCAACTTATTGAGTTCTAACTGAAGTCATGCATGCAACAACTCAACTGACCCACAAAGAAAACGTATTTCCTTCTGACAGTTGCATGTGTCACATCTGTAGCTCAAAGTGAAGTGCTCCAAGAGAATAAGATAAAGTTTATAGTCTAAATATTATTATAAGCTAATAATATTTGACTGCTCTATAATTAGACTTGACAGTGTCACCGCTGTTGTCTAAAAGTAGAAGTCCATCTATTTTTTCCAACTTGACCAATCATCCATAAACATCATCCTGCAACTTATAGACATGATCCATATGTCTAAAAATAGACATAGTCTAAAAATAGACTTTGCGCCATAATTTGCCTGTGGGCCCACTTAGTGAAGGCAACTCTTTTCACTAAGCTCCATCATCTTGTTGCAATCTCAACAATTGGTAGATAATCTTATAATCATAGCCTAACATCTTGGAGTGATACTTTTTCTACTCATGTGAAGAAAAATGTTATTCCAAAAAAATATTTCAAGATCCTATGGTCTATCTTGATCTAAAAATTCCTCCCAATATGGCAATGGTGTTATATCCACCATGTGACAAACAATCATCATTTAGTGCTCACATGTAGACTTCCCCATGTTCACATCACACAATTATTTACCTGTGAATACCAATGGATACCATTCTTGAAATAATATTTCCCCAATAGATTTTTCAAAGGCATTGCACTCTTGGATAAAAGTCTTGGTGAAATTTGACACTAATAATATTGGGGTAGTACAGATAGCTTCCTTTAGGGCCTAAAAGGTCTACTCGGTTAAATCATTACAAACAAAGACATTCTATTTCAGCAAGGATGTTAATGGAGCAACAATTCTGCCATAGGACTAAACAAATGTACTATAGCAACTAGCGATACCAAGGAAACCATGTAAGATTTTCAATGTTTTTGGGCATAGCTATTGTTTCATTTCTTCAATTTTTTTAGGGTAAACTCACACCCATCTCAACTAATATGTGACCCACATATTCCACTTAAAAAGTGCTAAAAGATAATTAGGAATGTTTGATGTACAAGAGATAATCCTTTAGTAATTATAATGATCAATCCACATGTGCCACATGTGCATCCTAAGTTTTCTTGTAAATCAAAATATCCTCAAGGAAGATAACTAGCACAATGTTACGCAAACAAGGCTGAAAAATATTGTTCATGGTGTTCTTAAAAGTGGATGATGCATTGCAATGCTCATAAGGCATCACTAGAAACTCATATTTCCCTTCATGTGTGCAGAAAGCAGGCTTAGAAATGAATACCTCTTTAATTCATATTTGATGATAATTGGGCTAAATATCAAGTTTATAAAGAATTATGCTCCATGAAGCTCATCTAACATGTCATCAATAACATCAATGAGAAATTTATCTTTGATTGTAAACTTGTTAAGGGCATAGAAGTATAGGAACATGCACTAATTTCCTTCTTTCTTCAAATCCATGACCATTGAGGAGTAGTAGGGGTTAGTGCTAAGATGCATGACTCCAACACAAATAATTCCTACACTGTCTTTTTTAATTCATTTTTTTGTGCAAGAGGATAGTGATAAGGATGCATATTAGCAATAGAATGCTTAGAATAAGTGGAATACCATGATTATGCTCTGCATGCAAGGGGTGTAAGTCATGGTGTTATTCAAATATCTGGTGATTTTTCCCAAAAACAAACTAAAAATTGGAATAAATATCTTGGGGAGTGTTGTCCACAAATTGATTGTCATTGAAGTGGGTAATAATGTCAAGGAAACCTTTCTTCAAGAGAGTTTCTTTATGGTGGTAACCAATAATCTCTAGTGAACTAACCTAGATACCCTTGAAGTGTGTTTGTGTCCCTCAATGAATATCTTGTATAACACCTTGAAATAAATTGTAATGACATCAAAAGATTCAAAACCATTTTGTTCCTAAAACTATGTCACATCCACCCATTTCCATGTAAAACATGATTCTTTTGAATAAATAGTCTTGCATTTGGAGTTTCACTTTCTCACACTTGCCACCACATTCCTATACTACCTAATTAATTATAATGATTTGAAAATTTATGCACTGCATAGACATAACAATGTGTTTATTTTGTGATTCAATGGTCAGTGAAATTATGGTTTTTGTCATTGTCGATTAAGTAATCACCTTCTTCTGTTTGATATATCCAACCAACTTAAAGGTATAAGGAGTTGTCATTATTGATAAATCATGGCTCAAAATTTTTCGTTGCTCACATGGAGATTACTAATTGGGTACTATATTAAGCATAGTCTCCACTAGATCTATCTTAGCCACACCTTCATTTGAAAATTCCTTGGATGTGTTGGGTATAATCATATCTATGAAAAAGCATTTTTGTTATGAAAAAGTGTGCCCTTTGGAAAAATTTCAACATAATGGTAATAGGGGCCAAGGCATTGGTGTTATTTCACTTTTGTTGAGGTTATCTTGTGGAACTATAAGAGGGTTAGAGGGAGGTTGGGCATAAAAGGGGGATGTGATTATGAAATACCATTAGGACACTTGTTCTGTGTTATGCCCACACTTTGGGTTTTCATGCTAGATGAGAGGCCTCCAACCAAGTAGTAGGACGAGGCAACAATACTTGTGAATTGATCTCTTTCTTAAGACCACTAATAAAACACTCCTTGAAGAACACAATAACCATACAATGGCCAATTCCTCAAATGAGTAAATGAAGTTTCCCAATATGTTTTCTGGCACAATTTGGTCGACATCCCCCAAAAATGAATATTCATTTCAAATATAGCATAAATGGCATTTCACAAACTAGGCCCAATTGATGTACCATGCGTATTGTGCCATTGCCACCATTGTCTTTCTCTTTATCTAGATATAACACCCCCATGTATATTTTCCATTTGTTCATACTTAATGGACTCTAGATATATATATATATATATATCTATCCCCCTTGTCTAGTGGGATTTGAGCTATTGAACTCATTCAAATCATTACATTATATGAGTGAGTGTTATGAAAAATGACCCATTGTAGTGAGTACCACTTAAGGAACATTCTCTCTGATTAGTCACCCTTATTTGATCATTCCAAATGTTTAATTGAATATCAGTGGAGGTTTTTAAGGAGGCTAGTTTGTGGTTGAGATCAACTCGAAATGATTAGTGGAGGCTTTGTAATGGATGTTTCATGTTGTCTTCCATGCTAATGTGTCTGTCTTCTACATTGTTGATTTTATTCTCCATTCTCATGCCAATCATGTGACCACTTGGGTCCACATAGAGGGTTTTCAACAAGCTACTTGGGTCCATTTTTTTTTTACTCTCAGAGTATTTCTACATGGATGAAATTGTGAAATTCCTAATATTCTAAAGTATGTAGGTATTTCCTGGCATGCGTTTGTAAATTTTATGGTTTGAAAAGTTTCTTAGAGGAAAGGATTGTTAAGCTATAGCTTTCTAATATACCACGTGTTTCCAACAATAGTAGCACTTGAATAGTATTTCATGACTCTAATTAAGGAGGATCAATTATACCCTTTGCAGTACTATCTAATTCCTAGGTATTGAGTGATGTTATTGATGTACAATAATTAACAAACAACAAAGTTTTTATAGGGTTGGTTTTAGGTATGCCCTAACGGGCTTCAAATATACCAAAGGGTTAAATGAAAATTGAATCTATGAGTATATTTTATATAATATGATACCACACATCAAGTAGAAACATATGTGTACAAGGGAATCTAGCCAAGTGACCACACTTGTATTCCCTTCTTGTATGCTTCCCTACCATAGTTTTACCTATTGAAACAATAGATATCCATGTTTAAGATTCTATATAATTTCTAGGATGAAAAAAAATTTCCAACAAAAATGTGGGTGCATGTCTACATAAAGTAAAAGAGGCATAAGGAGAATATATAACCTATAGGATATTTACATACTTTATATTGATGAAAAAAAGTAAGCAATGTTCATGTGCCTTTTAAAGGGATCAACCTCCTAATGAGAAGAGCTCCAATACAATAATAATCACTTCACAAAAAATTACATAGCTTCATACAACTATAAATAGTTTCTTGCTACCAGACCCTAACCACTAGTTAGGTCTTGTATTAATGAGTGCCAACTACCTAGTGGGCCTTATTATATAATAATGAGCCATTTATGTTAATTAAACACACAAAAAATACATAGTGGGTCATATTAAAAAACATAATTCTTGTACAATAATTGGATAACTCTTATAGATTCCCTTAATGAAAAATTACGGATTTTTCCAGTGGAAAAAAAACTCTTATATATTCCTAAGTAGGGAGGTTAAGGTAGGACCTAACATCTTTTTCATATTTGTAAGGCTTAGGATGGAAGGAAACCACCCTGAACTAATTCTTTCGATAATATATTATTCTTAATAGTCTAGGGATAGATGGTCCTTTTGGAATAGCTAAAGTAACATTTTTATTTCAAGTTTATTTGATTTCTCTCTTATTTCAAACATTTGAGGAAAAAAATATAAGGAGCTTGATGAACATAATGATAATAGGTCATTGATGAACATGGGTCCTAAATTCATAGACATAAGTTATTACCTCATAGCCCTTTACTTTATTTTGGTCATAAGAAATAAATTAAGGAATAAAATCACTACCATTTGAAGTATTTCAACCATGTCTTTCATTCTATAGGAATACATAGGAAAATATACCACCTATAAGGTATCAATGTTGATTTTTGGATCCTTTAAAACAAGCTAATGACTATGTTTATCCATATAATTAAGCAAAGTCTTTCGGTAGAAATCAAATTTTAGACAAATGTTCTCACTTTTTCTTTTATAATCTATTTTCTTTTCTTTCTATAGATGCTTCATTTTGAGAATATTTTTAGCTTTGTTGTCATTATGAGATATTATGTTTGAATAGTTTCACTAATTCTAAAGAGAAAAATATATTTGTTCTCATTTTTATAAAAAACTTTATGATCTATCATTATTTATTCTTATAAGAAGAATTCATTTTGAAATGCATCCCTCTTTTAATTTATACTTACAATTTCATTTAAATATTAATACCCTCTAAATCATTAGGCATTATATTGATGTAAATAACATTTTCTTCCTTAATAGTTAAGTTAACAAGATAAATAACAATTTCTTATACACACAAGTTGACAACTTGCTTATGAGAAATAAAAACTGGTGTGGGGTATAACATGACATTGAGGAGTTGGTAGCTTGAAGTTGGGTTGATGCAGTAATGACAATGATGAAACTTCATAGTTACAAAACTAAATTATAAAATTTCTAAGGCTTGGTATTGGGTTTGGGGTTTTTCTTTCCTCCATATGAGGATCGTTACAATTCACACATATTGTGGTATAGGGATTCTCAAAACATGAATTTAAAGGTAGGACTGGGTCATCCCTCCTTTCGAAATGTTTTGGTTGGTAGGTCGTTTCAAGGAGAAGGAAAATTAAGTACAAAAGGGAATGTTTTAGAGTATTCACTTACTCCTTTTTTGGGTGATAAGCAGAAAATAGGGTACCACGATCAATGTATTCCAAAATCCCCTTAAAACCCTAGATTTACCATTCCTTCAAGATGTCTAGATGACCACAGAAAAAGAATAAGAGATCATGCTTTTATTTTTAAGTTTATAGGGATCTGGCCGACAAAGAAGGAAGTGGAGCGATAGATACAAATGAAATATCACCCAAAGGGAGAGGTGGATTTGAGATTGGGTCTAAAAGGTTTCTTTATAGTGGTTTTTTCCAACCTCGAAGACAAAGCCTAAGTCTTTGAGGGGGGACCTTATTTCCTCAACAATTCAGGCCTTTATATTAGGCACTGGGAAGCCTATTCCAACCCAGATAAGAAGGAATTTACAACAACGCTGATATGGGTAAAGATTATATTCTTTACCATTAGATTTCTAGATATTAGATATTCTTGAAGGCATAGGTCAAGAACTGCGACACTTTGTTAAAGTCCGAGAGGTCACCAAAAGAGGGAAGAACATGTCATATGCTAGGTTGTGTGGGTATATGAACATAACACAACCATTATCAGACTCCATAGAGCTAGACTATCAGGGTGATATATGGAAAGAACCTCTAGATTATGCACATGTCCCATTTAGATGTAGGCTCTGTCATGGACAAGGTAACTTGATAAGAGAATGTCCATTGGAAAAGAAGGAACAAGATATTAGAGGTAAAATGGCTAATGAGGGCTTCACAAAGTTCTCAACTCAGAGACATAACTAGATGAATCATACATCAAATAACACAAAGGGATTGGAGGAGAAGAATTCCTTCTCGGTACTAGAGGTTATGGAGGAGTACTACCAAAACGTGGAGGTGATCCAAATGGATATCGTCCCAACAGAACAAAATCAAGACAGGATGGTTTTGAAACATAAGTTGGAAGAGGAGGAAAACATACAAGGGGGTTTTGATTTCTTTGCACTGCCAGGTTTTGAGGAAGTAACTCCTTTATTGACAGAAAAGCCATCAGAGCTCTCAGAAGAAGAATGGATATTAGTTACAATGATTAAAAATTGGGCACAAAAATACCTGGGATACCTGTATAAAGAGGAAATGGAAAGCTATTCGAATGCTTATCTCAAGTGGAAAACTAAGAGATAGACTGCAATAGGGGACCTAATAGCTCAATATTTCCAAGATTTCAAACATAAGGGATTTTTATTTATTTATTAACAGACCTTAATAAGGAAACTAAGAAGAAGATAAACAAACCAAAGAAAGAAGCAAGGCAAACTCTAGAGTAAATCAACATATCATAGACCAAGCAACAATTGTGCTAGAGAAGTCACTGGCCATACCTAACCTTTCATAATGAAAGTTCTTTCTTGGAACATAAGGGGACTCACTAGGAGGGGAAAACATAGATATCTTAGTGATCATATCAGGAAGGAAAACCGAATTATTGTTATAATAAATGAAAAAAATATCAGGGGAGAAAATGAACCAAATAGCAGGTTTTTGTTGGAAAAGGTGTGAGCGCATGTCTCTCGATGTGAGGATGAACACAGGAGGATTAGAAGTCTGGTGGAAACCACAAGTGGTGTTATTCCAAGACTGGATGGCTTCTGCTAGAATTATTACAGGTAAATTAAATATGTTGAAACATAGGACTTTTTCTTTCTCTCAGTGGTTTACGAACCTTCGATTAAAAAGGAAAATATATATATTTTTTGTAGCAACTACAAGACATGAAACAAATGATAGGAATTTTTTTATGGCTTGTTGGAGGTGATTTTAAAATTATAAGATTGCTAGAGGAAAAAAAATGGTATTCGTAGGTTAGACCAAACATCTGTGGATTTTGATGAAATTTTGGAAAACTTACACCTTGTTGACATTCAAAATAAAAATGGGTGGTTTACCTGGTGTAGAAATTAATGTGTAGATTCAATACTACTCATGAAATTTACTAAATCACAAGACTTGAAGCTACTCTACTGATCCGTGGAAATTAATTCACTATTTAGAACGCAAATCATAGACACACAAAAGGAAACATCACACATGCACATAGATTTATCTAGGGGAAAGAAAATTCTCAAAAGCCCTTACTATCTATATTTCATTAATCAAAGAATAGAGATGAAATACATATGCTTGCTCAAGTATGAGCACACCCTACAAGTGTATGGTCTATCCCTTTTCCTGACTGACTGACTCTATCCAACACTTAGCTAATTTTCAAACCCTCCAAGCTCTTATTTCATTATGTTGTTCCCTTGGGAAATTGACCCCTATTATTTAGAAATTTCCCACTATTGAATTTTGCAATTCCCTAGGGTCCTTCCATCACAAGCATGATCCTCACCAATGACCTTTTTTCTTGTAGTGGCACCACCTGTACACATTGGAATATGCTATAATTGATAGTACACTACCTTGGAATATCCATATCAATTGTGTAACTCAAATTAGATGCATGCAACAATTATTTTTGGCTAATTGATTAGTTAACTGGTTGATCACTAAGTGAGGTTGAAGTTCCACTTCCACAACTTGACCTCCACTAGTTCTTATGATAGTTAGAACTATTTAAAGTGACATTAACTCAAATTAACTGAAATATATTGCTACAAATTATCAATAAAACATACTGAACTAAACTCAAGATTTTCCAACTCGAATTAACTAATTTAACTGAGTGACAAGTTCCATGTGACCTCAGTTAACTACCTCCAATATTTCTATTGAAATAGAAATTCGAATTTTCTCTAGTTTGACCAAGACAAAGTCAAACTGAGATTTCCTTGTTGAATTTTCAACACTCCCTCTCAGCAAGAAAGGGATTATCAACCACCCCTATACTATACCTTTGGAACTCAAACTTCCCTCTTGACAAGGATTTTGTCAAAATATCAACATTTTGTTCCTTTGTTGGAATGTAATGCAACAACATAATCTACCTCTGCACACAATCCTGTAGATGGTGATACCAGATATCAATATGCTTGGATTGATCACGAAAAACAAGATTTTTAGAGACTTTGATACAACTCTAATTATCATAGTAAATCACAGTATGATCCATCATCTGACCAAACAAGCCAACAAGTATCTTTCTCATCCAGATTGCATCACATGATGCTTGACTTGCAACGATGTATTTTGATTCTATTGAGCTGAGTACCAATAATATTTACTTTCTGTTGTAGCAATAAATCATTGCAGACCCAACACTGAAACTTCCACCTGATGTACTCTTCCATTCTGATGGATTTCCCCCTAATTTGCATTGGTGAAGCCACACAAATTCACTCCCTGTGTCTATTTGTACCATAGTCCAAACTGGGTAGTGCCTCTGAGGTACCGTACAACATGATTAGTTTCCCTCCAAAACAATTTGGTTGGCCTAACCATATCTTGGCTTAGCTGGTTGAATGAAAATCACATGTTTGGTCGTGTGTGTGGTGAAGTAAAATTATAAGTGCAGACACAAAAAAATTCCTCTAGCCCGATAATGGGTCTAGCCACAATAGATACATTTTATGGAAGAATTCCTTAGGTTAGAATCAATCAAGAGGGCCTACCTCTTGGTCCTTTTATCTTGCTTGATGATTCCTCGCTTGCTTGCTCCAGCTATCTCTCGCTTCCTTCTTCAAGCACCTGAAACAAGTAAACAACAACAGACAACAAACATGATAATAGACAAATTGCAATTCAACCTACTTAAAAAGTCAAGAAACATTAAGACATGAATATGTAATATTACAAAACATGTAGGAAATCAATCGATAGTTGCATATATTAATATTAAAGAGAGATTACAACCATTCGTCTAGACATTGCAGTCTTCCTCTGACAAAACCAGGCTCCCACACACTTTTGCTAGCATTCCATGATGGCCTCAAGCAACAATAGTTTTAAGGCTCTTCCCTTTAGGCTTCACTCCAAACCAAATCACACTTCTCCCTCACACAGCTAGATAGCTACAACTAGTAATATATTTCTTTCTACTCTGTTAGGTTCCTATACCAATAGGTGTCATTTTTCATGATTGACATTGAAGAGCTCTAATATGTTCATACCTTTTGGTGGGTTGCAAAGGTTTTCCATATTCACAAGAAATCAAAAAAGTTAAAGAATATAAAGAGGGTATGCCCTAAAAGAAAAATCAAAGGGCAAGAAAAATGAGATGGTCAAAAGAAAAATTTAAAGAGATGAACCCCAAACAAAGGACCAGGAAAGTGTGCAAGTCCAAAAAGCCACTACTATTCTATTTTTGCAATGATCTTATGGTATGCAACTGCTGATTCATGCCACCATTGATGAATGAAAAAATAGCTTAATCTTGGTCAGTTAATGTTTGAATTTACTTATCTTAGAGATAGAGAATGAAACCTGTCCAAACTGTTCAATCTTGGCAGGTGAATAGCTAGTTATAAAAGCAAAGGAGCTCAACTGCTAAATCTGAGCCTTTGGATGTTATAAAGGTAGATTTAGATAGGATTCCAATGAAAAGAAAAGAAGATTGAAAGGGTCTGCTAGTCCAAGTGCACCCATAGAAAAAGAAGAAAAAATGTTAGGAACAGTAGGCTGGGTAGGCAGTTTTGGTGATTGCAGAAGCATGCTAATGGTTAATTTTGTCTCTCAAAGGATGTTTATCTTATTGTTATCATAACTACCATGGCACCTGTTTGGTTACAAGTCAATTGAAGCATGACTAACTTCCCTTACCCTTTTCTCAAAATCACTTACTAACCTCCCCCTAAGGATATTGAGATCTGCTCAATGCTCCTAGATCACTCCATTTCATGAAAAAGTCTGAGTAGAACTGCATTCTCACTTTAGACAAGAAGCCACATTTCTTGTGTAAAAACCTATTTTCCTTTTAAGCCTAAGTTTTAACTTTATAACTTAGCGCTCCCTTTCATTCAAAAAAGGTCATCTTAACCGTTGACATTACTATATAAATCCCTAGCAAAGCTACCCTTTCCCGTATTATGTAAGCATATGAAAAATCCCCAAAAAAATTACTATCCCGCCCCCGGCTAAGCTATAGCCATATTTTGTTGTTTTAAATGGGATTATAGGTTCATCTGGAACCTTATAATAACCCTCTCCATGCGCGAACATTCAAAGGTTAATTAACATCTGGTTAATTAACAGTTCAAATACCCCGTCAAACAATAAAAATCGCCACGGGAAGTCTTACACCATAGTTTATATTACATGGGTCCCGACCATAGCCCTGACCCATCTCCAACATACCTCCAATCGTTGGATTTGATCCCATTTATCGGACGACTCACGATCATATCGCGAGGCCTCCCGCTGCCAGAGTTTACTGCCCGGGGAGCCGGCGGTATTACCGCCGTACCAAGGACACATGGCACCCTCCTGCACTGCTCACTGCTCCTCCGCTCGAAACCACCTTAGCCCAAAAGCAGTGTGGGCCAATACCGCTTATCACTCTCCCGCTGACCCCGCCCGATGACGTCATCACCATGTCATCACCACGTCATGTCGCTACACGACAAAATATCACGTCATGCTGATGTCACCAACCAAAAAGTGCCAAAAGCCCGCCAAAGTCAATTTTTTGTTAAAAAGCCGTGAAAGTGTCGTTTTCGCTCATTTTCACTTTTTTTTTTTTTTTCATTGCATGTGATTTACATCCAAGCAAATGCTCAACCATATAGTTCGCCACCCAGCCAAACAGAGTCCACAGTCCTGTTCTCCAGCTCGTCCTGCAACCTGCTGAGTGCACAATTCACCCGTAAAGACAGGTATTTACCGTATTTCTTACCGAACCCTGTAAATTTTAGTTTTCTCTATGTAAATCTTCCGAAGGAACCAAGTTTGAGTTGAATTCATCCTACTGCCTTCAAAAAAATGCACCAGAACCACTGCTATTTTGCCCATTTGCCTGAAAAAGCCCCACCCCCAGTTCAAAAATACAAAAGACAGAAATGGAGGCTCCGGTGGCCCTCAATGTCGCTCCCCTCAATGCACCTCACAAGGAGTTGGAGTGGTTGCCCCTGGCTGATAGATATTTTCAAATTCAAGACTTAATTGGTGACAAAAACCACCTTCAGGCATTTTTTGAAATTAGGAACAGTCACCGAAGTAACTCTGATCTCTATGGTATATGGGAATCCAATCTGCCTATGTGCTACCTCCCCCCGGTCAATGTATTTCCTGATATTATCCACCTATGCCGTGCCAATTATGAACCTACTTAGAGAGCAGTTATGACTCCCACTGGAACTGTCCTCTTTTATATAACTCCTGAGTCCATAAATGAGATGTTACACTTTAAACCCACTTAGCCTCTAGCTCCTCTTTCTATGGGATTCTTGCTTGAGCAGGGACCTAAACTGCCCAGTTCATAGATAACCTGTATTGTTCAAACATTTATGAGACCAGATCGCCAGCCCAAAGGGCCACCTCCCTATGTCCATGCCTGGTTCAATGAAGCTAGAAAATTCATTATTGATATGATATCCTATATCCTGGGATTTAAGACAAGTGAGTATATTGACGAGACCACATTAGTTTTGCTGTCCATATTTACTCCAGGACAACCCCCTGCTGTCAAATATGACTATGCTACATTCATTGCCAACAAGATCCATGACCAATTCTTGGGTCTAGACAGAGAAGGAGTCTTCAAGTACTCATCTTATATATATCAACTGTTCTTATACTATCAAACAGACATCTTTCAGTTTCCTATCAGAAAATTGGATTCCAAAGGAGAAAGAAGGTCTGTGATATTCTGGACCTCAGTCTTCCACCATGTTTCTGACTCTCCTTACACCTACTGAGAATTCATTGACCTATTTATACATCTGGTCTCCTCTCTAATGATGAGAACTCCTCCTCCTAGACTCTCTGGTGATATGCAGAAGATTTTACAGCTCTCCAAAAACTACATAATAGGTGACTGGTACTTTTACCAGAATCACACCCAGATCAGAATATATGGCTTTGAGCTGTGTCCTTATAAGTTGCCCAAATATGTGCCTATGAGATTGTTTGCACTGGAGTATTTCAGGCAAATTCTCAATGCAGATTTAACTTACTTTCACAGTGCAAAGAAAAAAGCCCAGCTAAGAATTAAAAACCAGTTAGGCCCCTTCATCATTAACAAGAAGGAAGCCTGGGTAGATGCTGATAAGATATTGGGGGAAGAACTTAAACTAAAGAAAGGTTTTTGGTGGGTACCTTATGACCCAAATGGCTTTATAAGTGATAGGAGAGTAAAATACAGGCTATTAGCCTATAAACATTCTAGGCTCCTTGAAATAGAGCAATTTGCCAATCAGGATGAGTGGGTAGAGGGTACATTGATAGAAGAACTTACTGAGTAAGAGAAAAAGGAAAAAGCCATGAAATATCTAGAAAAGACTCTTGACCTGGACTCTTTTGGACAGGTATTTTTCAAGCTGCCCCAGCAAACCGGAGTGGGTACATACTTTGCTGGAACGTCACAACAACCTCTACAGGAAACCAGTGTAGCATGTACAGGGTCATCAAAGGGCAAGGAAGTAGTAGGCACAAAACAGCAAGCAATGAAAGATCAGCCAACAATATCAAAGGAACAGGAACAAGAGCAAATTCCCCCTGCCCAAACCAAAGCACCAGAGGTACCAGCATTGCAGACTCCTCTTAATGAGGAAAAAGTCAAGAAAAGGGTTAGGGAAGAAGGTACACCTATGAGTGGACCAGCAGAGCAACCAGGGGCAAAAAGGCAAAGAATTAATCCTCTATCTGAAGAGGAGATCATTGACGAAACAATAGAAAGTCTAAGAGGTGAGAGGGAAACCAGCTCACAAACATCCACGGTGATACAAACATCCACCAGTTCTCATAGGCAGGACCTAAAAAGGCAACATAGTGTGGAGGTTTCATCCACTAGGCCGCAAAGCAAACAAGGGCCTGATATCAAAAGAACATTCATGAATATAAAGGCCCAAAACGACCCATTAAGGCTGCAACTTTACAATCAATTTCTCAAAATGACCCCCACCAACCAGCAAAGGCTAATGGCTGCATATGATATTAAAGAAGGTCAGATGATTTTGAGCCACTTTAAGCCTAAAGTGCAACAACCACAATCAGCATCGTGGAATATCAGTGGAGATAGCCACCAGCCGACTCACTGAGCCTAAAGTCAACATATCTCACCAACTAAAGCAGCCAGCACAACAGCAGTTACTTCTTCATTTATTCCTCCCTGTTTTCAAGATCATTTATTTCTCCTCTTGAGTTGGTAGAATGAGTTATTGCTAGATATTATCTCTTTTGAGATATTTTGTAACATTTTTGTATAAATACCACCCCAAGTGAAGTATTCGGGGTTAGTAATATATCTCTCAGACTGCGCTGTAACTCTAAACATTTTCTGAATAAAAAAGCTGTTGGAATCCATTGTTGCTAGATTCTCTGAATGTGGAATTAATAGCAGAGGACTTGTTACAGAATTCTTGAATCATCTTATGGATCAATAAGTCCCTCTTACTTATGTTTTCAGTTTCTGTGTTTACTGCATCACATATGTTTCATGATCTGAATGATAGAAAAAAAGAATAACTCAGAATTTGCTTGTTTGCACTCTGTGTTCAATCTCTGTTGTTATTAATGTTTTCTTCAGAACTAGCATAAACAGGAATTCTCAACTGCTCCTGTTTCCCCTGGTTCTTTCATATTGATTAAAGGCTAAGAAATTTTTAAATGCTTCTTGGTCATAATCATTCACTTTCCCTCTGTTAACATGATGAAGGATTCTTAATTGCCCTTCACCCACCGACTCCATTCCATCTGATTCCAACTTAAGCATTGTTTCATAATTGATTACCTTGCTTTGTAGTACTATTCTCTGTTAAAGAAACCACATCCAGCAGTTCATCCTCAAATACTCCATCAGCCCAATGGACTGAACTTTTCAGACTTACACACCTGTTCTATTGAATATCACCATCCAAAACTCAAAACCAAACCCTTGTACTTCATAACTAGCCTAACATATTTAAAAACAAAGCTAAATTATAAAGAGAGAGCCCTCTCTGGATGTAGGTTGGATAGAACATGTATCTAAAAGATTGGTCTGTGGTTACCTTAGTCGTATTCCCTTTTCTTACAACTTTTGGGGAACAACCTGAGTGATAACATCATTGGCGACTCCACTGGGGAACTGAATGATTGTTTGTTACTGCTATTTATTTTTAAAAGCTACAGATGGAGCCTGAAGTTAGCCAGGTAGCCTTTGAAACTGCTTTTACTATGCAATTACATGAGTAAATAAAAGCTGCTTCAGTCTATCTCTAGTCTAGTTTTAGGCTTTGAACAGTGGTCTCAAATACCTGATCAGTCCCTTGTTTCAACACATTTTCAAGAAAATTCAAAACTCCCATATTTTAAACTTCCTAGAAAGAACCTATCAAGAGGTGTATCCTTTAAATATTTTTTAAGAAAAACTCAAAAAATATATTTAGAAGCTAGCTTCAAAGAAGAAGGTCCGTTACACTAGATCAAATCCAGATCCCAATCCCCCGCCTGTGTTTCAAAATCCTAATCTCATTCCCAGGAAGCCTAGAAGCTAGCAGAGCCAACAAAATTCTGCTAGTTCACCCCTTGACATATACCAGCAGAACCTTACCCAATCTGAGCTTACTCCTAGAAAAACAACAGTCCTTTCTGCCATTATTGTTGCCTCTCCTAGTTCACCTTCAGCACTTCAAACCATCTTTTCCACTCCCCCATCCACAGTTCATATTTCAACTGCTATCCCTGCTCTTCCAGCTATTACACTTATCCCTGCAAATATGGCAAACCGATACGCTCCCCTGCAATTACCTGCTAATCCAGGGACTATGCCTCAAGATTATTAATGAAAAATTACTTATTTTGATGGTACTGGCACTTACACAGCTCAACAACACACCAAGGAAATAATGGATTATTTTGAAAACTATGAGGTTGATGATGATGATGTAAGAATGAAAGTTTTTTTCCAAAGCTTAACTGAAGATGTAAGAACCTGGTTTAGAGCACTCCTTGAAAACACTATCAATAATCCAGAGGCTCTTTATCAGACCTTCCTAAACAGATGGGAAAAGAAAAAAGACCCTCTTCATATTTTAGCAGAATATGAAAACTTAAAGAGAGGTCCACAAGAAAGTGTGCAAGATTACTGCACCAGATTTAACAATGTATACAATGCTATTCCTCAGAATCTAAGACCTCCACCAGACTTGGCCTTGATCAAATTCCCTAATGGATTTGAATCTGATATGGCATACCAGCTCAGGGAAAGGGATCCTTGAAGCTTAGAAGACACGTAGAGCATAGCTGTCAGTGTTGAGACCAACCTAATTTCCAAACGAGCTCGAGCCATAACTGAAAGAAGGATACCCATCAAAGAAGAACCTTCTGCCTTTGAACAAAAACTAGATGCTATCATTAAAGGAATGGACAGACTTGGGGATAGGGTAGAAACAATTGAAAGAAAATCATCTTGGGATGGTCAACCAGGTAATGCTGGAAGAAACCCAAACTTTAGAAAAAACCAAAACCCTAACATGACAAAATCTGGGACTGACCAAAAAATTAGGCCCCCATTTCAAGAAAACTATGCTAAAGCTTCAACTTCTAGTGAGCCCACAGAAGATACTCAAATTAACTTAATGGGTCTCAATAGTGAACAACAAATTTTCTTAACCCAAGAAGACCAAGAGGCTCACACTCTTGGTTAGTTCCAAATTCAATCAGGGGAATCGTTTGAATTTTAAGGAGGGATATGACACAACTGTCTATGAAGTTCATAAACAATATAATCTAAGAAGTAGGAGAATAGATGTCCCTGATGACAATAAGCAGAAAGAAACCAAACAAACTACTAAAGCTAAAATCAAGAACTCTCCTACACAAACTCCCCCTAGAGCAATTCCTAACCCAAACAGTCCAACAGTTGACGATATTTCAGATAATCAAGAACACAACAATCAATGTTCAACTTCCATTTCTTCCAAATAAATTGTGGGAGAACCTATAAAAATTGACATAGAAACAACTTCAACTCATAACAAGATGCCTGCAAAAGAGATAGATACAAAAAATGCAACAGACAAAGAAAACCTTGCTGCCCGAAATGCAAAAATTCAAACTGAAAAACCTTTTAACCTTGAGACCGAAATAGGCAAGTTAAAAATAACCATTCCACTATCAGAACTCGCTAAGCATCATGTCTATAGAGAACAAATTAGCAGATCACTTCAAATTTAAGAAAACAGAGATGCAGTAAATGTCCTTGATGACCAACCAGAATTAATCTTTGGTCCTGAAGTAAACAGAAAATCGGTAGATGGAGGAGTTCCTCCATTCTATGTAAGTCTAAACATTCATGATAAGATACTCCATAATGCTATGTTTGATTCTGGTGCTTCTCATAATTTAATGCCCAAATCTGTAATGGAGAAGTTGGACGTGGATATCACCCGGCCGTACAAAGACTTGTTCTCTTTTGATTCAAGCCAGGTCAAATGTCTAGGATTAATCAAAGATTTATGTGTCTCATTAGTTCAATACCCTGCCAAGACCATTTTAATGGATGTGGTGGTAGCTGATATTCCACCCAAATATGGAATGCTATTGTCTAGATCTTGGGGAGCAAAACTGCAAGGATTATTACAGTTAGATATGCCCTATGCTACCATTGCTGTATTCGGTCAAGCAAAGAAGTTGTACTGAGAGACTTTGATGAAATACGTAGTGAGCAGTCAGGAGAAACCCTAGAATTTTCCCATCTATTCCATGCATTCTGATATGGACTCCTTCATACTATACAATGATGAAATTTAACCCCCAACTGATGTCAATGCTTTGGCTTTAGAGCAGAAAAATTTCATAAATGAGAAATCTAGTGTTCAAGAGCAAAAAACTTCTATGAACAATGGTATATCAGACCACCAAGAAAAACCAGCTAAAGATAAAAAAGTGAGTCTGCCCATAAAACAAATCATTCAGACTCCAAATCCTGACTATGAACATGAAACCCTTTGGTATTTGGAATTTGATGGATCAGTCAATAAATTAGGAGCAGGGGCAGGGATCTGGGTGCATAATCTAGAAAATAGCCATGCTAAAGGTCATGCATACAGGTTGAATTTTAGATGCACTAATAACATGGCTGAATATGAAGCCCTCTTGCTAGGACTCAAAGTGATCAAAAGCTTAGGGGCAGTTAGGGTATCAATTTCAGGAGACTCTGATTTAGCTATTTAGCAAATGAAAGAAAATTTTCTCACAAATGATCTCAGGTTAAGATCTTATAGAGCTGCAGCAATTGAAATACTCAATACCTTTCTAGAAACACAGCTTGCTAAAATTCCAAGGAAACACAATTTACATGCTCACAGTTTGGAAACATTTGCCAGCACTTGTAAACTTCCATTTGAGCCTAATCATCATTTTACAGCTGAGATTAAACACAGGCCAAGTGTACCTGACAATGTAAAAAATTGGCAAGTGTTTGACAGTGACACTCAGATTAATAATTTCCTGACCTTAAAAGAAGAATTCTCCAGCACATATATAGACACCAGCACTATTGGTGAGGTTGATCAAATGGAAAAAATTGAAACACACATTTCAGCTGAAACAGCAACTCAAATACTACATCCAACAAAATTTACCAGCAAAGAGTTGCAAGAGCTTAAGGAAATAGACTTTGATGAAGCTGTTGGAGGAGAATCTGAAGTCATTAATTTAAAGGACAATTATTTGCCCACAGGATTGACACCTTTGGAAGAAATTTTTGATTCTAATGATATTTCAAGGAATCCCAAAATGCAGCCTCTAAATGAAGAAATTGACGACTGTAACATAGGAACTGAACAAAGTCCTAAAATGATAAAACTGTCTAAAACTTTGCCTCCTAACCAAAAGCTTAAATATGTTGAACTGTTCAAAGAATTTCAGGACGTTTTTGCATGGAGTTATGAAGATCTCAAGTCTTATGATACTTCTGTGATTCAACATACAATACCCCTTAAAGAAAATCAAAACACTTTCAAGCAAAAACTCAGAAGGGTCAACCCTGTACTCCTTCCTCTAATTGAAAAGGAAGTCAAAAGAATGTATGAGGCTGGAATAATTGCACCCATTAGATTTTAAGAATGGGTCTCTAATTTAGTGCCCACTAGAAAGAAAATAGGAGAAATCAGATTGTGTGTTGATTTAAGGAATCTAAATAAAGTCTCTCTAAAAGACCACTACCCCTTACCCAAAATGGACAACATTTTACAAAGGGTAGTAGGTGCCTCTAGGATTTCACTGTTGGATGGATTTTCAGGCTTCAACCAAATTTTAGTTCACCCTGATGATCAAGATAAGACTGCAGTTACAACACCTTGGGGAACTTTCAAATATGTGAAAATGCCATTTGGACTCAAGAATGCAAGGGCAACTTTCCAACGTGCAATGGACATAGCTTTTGCTAAAGAAATTCATGATTTCCTGGTCATATACCTAGATGATCTCACTACCTTTTCCAAATCAGACCAGCAACACTTAGATCATCTGAGACAAGTGTTTTTAATCTACAGAAAATATGGTATATCACTAAATCCAAAGAAGTCATTGTTTGGCCTAGAAGAAGGCAAACTGTTAGGCCACATAATATCAAAAGATGGCATAAGAATTGACCCAGATAGAATACAGGCCATGCTGCAAGTTCCTCACCCTAGAAATATCAAAGAACTTCAAGCTTTCCTAGGGAAGATCAACTTGTAAAGAAGATTTATACCCAATCTGGCTGAATTAATCAGACTGCTGAACAACATGTTAAAGAAGGATTCCAAGGTCAAATAGACAATAGAAGACAAACAAGCATTTGAAGAAATCAAAATGGCTTTGAATAGAACACCAATCCTTACCAGCACAAAATTTGACAGAGACTTCATGATCGTTTCCTTTGCCTCAGAACATACTATTGCTGCTGTCTTGCTACAAAAAGATGGTCAAGGACATGAAAAACCCATAGCCTTCTTTAGCAAAGCACTGAGGGATGCACCTTTAAAATATCAAATCATGGAAAAACAGGCTTATGCCCTTGTAAAAGCTATTAAGGACTTCAGAGTTTATATCTTATACTCTCATGTAATAACTTATGTACCAAATACTGTTGTCAAAGATATCCTAACTCAGGAAGGAATTGAAGGCAAACGTGGCAAGTGGATAGCTAACATTTTGGAATATGACATTGAAATTAAACCAACAAAGCTGATAAAAGGACAAGGATTAGCTAAACTTATGACTGAAACCAATTTTCAAGCCCTTGATATCAATGAACTGGATAATGAACAGGAGATGGCGACTCCACAATTCAAGCCTTTTTACAATCACCTTGGTATGCTGATATAATTTATGTATTGCTAAACCTGCAAGCTCCTCTAGGGTTATTGAGAACTAAGAAAAGATTTCTGAAAATGAAAGCTTCAAAATTCTGTATTTTAGATGATGCTTTATTTTGGAAAAATCATGAAGGCATTTTACTGAGTTGCTTGAAAAATGATGAAATTGACAAAATGCTGAAAGAACTTCATGCAGGGGACTGTGGTGGAGATTTGTACTGGATATCAACTGCTGATAAAATACTAAGGGCTGGATTTTATTGGCCCACCCTATTTGCTGATGTGAAAAAGTTTGTAACTTCTTGCCATAAATGGGAGTTCCTTCATGAAGGCAAAGCATGTGGGGTCCACTTTAGAGGCCATCCAGGATCAAGGAACGGGGAACATAGGGACAATGACAAAATGCTATGTAACATATGCCCCATAAAGCATGAAGGCCAAGCTGGAGTGAGGGATGAAATGCTTTATAAATCAGTGTAGGGAATCGTAGTCTGTCGTTGGAAAACCTACAATAAAGTATAGATACATATACATAAACTAAGATCTCTATCAAATGATACATGAATAGTGGCATGGACACAACCATCCAGAGAATGATCATGTAAATGGATCCACGTATGGGCGCAACCATCCGTCAAAGAGGATCATAATGAAACCAAGGTATGGTCACAACCATCCAACAATGAGAAGGATCACATATGGTAACTCATGGTCTGGTCGCGACCACCCATCTGATAGAGACATGTATTATCATCATAACCATGTCACACCACTTCACAACTTGGACTTTTGTGATCTGAGTCTAGGGTCTTGCGCTCCAACACGACCCGATCAAAGTGCAGATCTTAGCATGTGAATAGATGAGTTGACATCGAACATGCTAGAAAGTCTCTTGATTACTAGTCAATGATGTAAATTGTTAACAAGCGCGAGATAAACCACCAATAATAACAATGGTCCTCAAGGTACTATCATCACAATTCACAGAATGTGAATAGAGGAACTGAAGTCGAACACCTGTGAAATCACTCGATCGAAAGCCCATGATGTGAACTTGTCGTCGAGTGCGAAGAACTTGCTATTAGGGCATGCAAGCTCTAAGGTACTGAAAGGGAGTCTCTCGGTCAACTTCCTAGATAATGAGTTGAAGTTGATAGAAAGTGATCATGTCGAAAGAGAGCCATAATGAATCTCACATCATCGACATGAGACGAGAGGATGCAAAATGATTTTGGACGATACAGAGAATCAGAGGTAAGTGTAACTATAGAAGGACAACCCTTGAACACATCAGCGACACAACTGGAAGTTTGGCAGCTTTTGGATCCATGGGATCAGTGGTCATGATGATGTGGCAGAGATCAAATGGAAGGCAAAAATAAACGGCCCAAACCCAGGAAGGTCAATGATGCAAAGGAGGATGTCCCAACCCGACACAAAGCAAAAAGTGTCATGTTCAAGAGTGAGCTATCGAAACGACTGATAGATTTCCAAATCCCCCCCCCACCATTTTTGGCAGGTATCCCAATTATTTTTTAATCACAAGCTTGAAGGGGATAGCATATGATTTCACTGTAAGTTCATCCTTCAGACGAATCCGACCTAGTAAGTTTAATGAGCCCCAGGAAGGAGAAGTTCATGTTCATCATGGTGACGAATTCGATGTTGTTAATAGTTTAATGAGTCCGACAAAGGTGTAACTGGGTATCTTTTTCACATTTATAGAATTTGAAAAAGAACGAAAAAAGAAAAATCTGCATGGTCCCTTTTCGTACATTTGTGTCTCTCGAGCCCGAAAAGGTAGAAAACAATACTTGAGAGAACCACTTGACCATTGTAGTCAAGGAGTACCTTTTTTGTAAATAGTTCCTCCCAGCCCAAAAAAGGGGTAAACTTATACTGGGCACACGACGTTTCACATCCATTAACGAGTTCAAAATGACAAGGGCTCAACCATATTTTAGCTTTTAAAGGGTTGGAAAAGAGCTGAAAGCGGACCCCCCATTTTTATTCCCTTTAACAAGTCAAAAAGGGAAAAAATACACTGCAATCTTTTCATATGAGTTAACAAGTAAAGAAAAGAGATGAAACGTGAAAGGTAAACTGTATTATCGAGTCCTTGAGGCAAAATATGTCAAAATAATTACAAAACCTGATATTTTCATGAAAAAATGAATAAAAATGGGAAAAGTAAATATATATTTACCATTTACCATTTTACCTTCGTTGTGAAGACTTTTTACTCACTTTTGCGCTAATTGTTCCGGAGCAGATTGCGGGAGATTCGGGAGGTCAATCGATGAGCCGCCAGTTCTAGGTAACAGTTGAAGCCCTGAGCTCCATTTTCATGCACTTTATTTCTACTTTTAGCCATTTTTTTAGATTTTTAAGGATGTTTTTGAAAATATTTTCCGCCCTCAGTCGGCGTGATTTCTGGGCACGAAATCACGCCGGTCAAGGGTGATTAAAAAGGTCATCCGCGCTAATTGGCGCAAATATTTCTAAAATAGGCGTGTCAGCACTATGGATAGGACAAAACCCTATTTTTTAAAAAAACTGACCGTTTAAACTTTAATTTTATGTGCCAAGGATGATTATTGACTCAAATTAATGGCTTTTGCAGGAGAGAAACGATGAAAATGGTAGATTGGAAAGAACAGGAACATGAAGATGTTGACACCCAAGCAATGAATGAGCCAAATTGCCTAGAGGCTTTGAGGGCTTGCGGGCTCCTCAAATTCTTCCTTACACCAGGGATGCGGGGCCAGTCGAGTTGCTTCAATACCTGATTAGTCTTTGGGACATTAATCGGGATATTTTTATGATTGGCGACTAGGAGCTAGAGTTGGAAACTTCGGATATATACTTCATCACTAGACTGTCCCGCAGAGGGGAGCTAATGAACTTGTATGGGTTGCATCCGATTGGGGTAAGAATATCTTCCTTGCTTGTTGAACACTACCCTGAGGTCCTGAAATCCAAGAGTGGGAAGATAGAGATTTCCAGTGTTCGGGATCTGACACTAAGGGTGCTTTTGTTGACTATCAACAGAGTGGCAGGGTCCCAGGTGGAACATGAGACTAACAAGTCAATGCTCCTTTATGATATTGATTGCACAACTCCTACAATCTTCAACTGGGCAGAGGCCATGAAGATGAACATCAAGCGCCAATTGTCTAAAACCAAGGCGGGGAATCTGAAACAATTTTTCTTCGGATTTATACTTGTGACCTTCTTCCTGGAATGAGTACCACTATTCCAATATCAGCTGACCGAGGTAGATCCTCATATGCCACACGATCCATAGAGGGCCCATTGGAGTCATTTGATGCCCAGGGTCATTGGGGGTCAGCATATGTCATACCGATTTGCATTCTTTTCATGGCTATGACGACAGAAGATCGTCGTGGAGGATTTGCCATACAACGAAATTGAATTACGTGGAGATCTAGACATGCCCTTACGAGATGGAGAGGAATTTGATGACAAAGGTAAAAAAGAAAGAACTTTTTTTTTGAAAATTTTTAATTGTTTTTGGTATATATGTGCTTATAACATTTCTCTTGTTAATGCAGATGTTGTACCAGAGCGGCTAGCTGGGATGTCCCTGATAGCCAAGTGTGTCCCTCGCCCTATCGATGCTGTCGCCCCTTATCAGGAAGGGAGAGACAACAAGGAGGATATTGCAAGGAACCTTCAGGGGTTAACTCGTGGTATCCCGGAGTATGCTTGGGTAGGAGAGATTCCCCGTCGGTACTCGAGACACACGGTGGGAGTCTTAGATCAGATCCACTGATTGCTGACTCGTGTTGCACGAGCTGTCTTGTGCTACCATGATCACCATGCTGATTAGTTCCTAGGTCCAACACTTACATATTTTTTTGAGGCCTGTGTGCCACGGATGTATGAGGCTTGCGACCTGACGATGTTATTTTAGACACACATATTATTTTTTGGGGTTTTGATGTATCAAACATTCTCACCATATATATATATATATATATATATATATATATATATATATTATATATATATATTATTATGTTGTATTTTCCTATCTATTATGATACAAATGGTATTTTTTATCTTTTACATGTTTCGTAAATGTCTATCCAGCACGTAATTAGCTAATGCATATGTCAATGTATTCATGCGTCTATGAATATGCTGATATGTGATATAATCAAAATCCCTTTCCAATAGATGGATATGGAGATCCATTCTCAATATTTGAGGGTTCTTGACGGAATATTGCCCGTTGGGTTGAAGGATGACAAGCTGTGAATCCAGGTTGACAACCAATTCTCTAATGCCCAGAGCGATGGCTTCTGAAAACATTTCGATGACCGCACTATATTCAACAATGTTGTTGGTTGTGCGACCTAGGCGGATACCTTAAAGATCAATCAACTCACTGCTAGGGTCATAAATATCCCATGTCGTGGATAACAGGTTCCGAGTACTACGACAAGCACCATCAGCGAAACCAATGTGGGGAGTCGTAGACATCTACAAAGTAAGAAAATATAGTAAACAGGAAAGTTGTTTGAAAACTATCACACAAAACCACGCTGTACAAAAATGAATTACACACTAATGTACATAAGTAACCATGCAAGATGACCTAAGCATAATACTTTTTGAGGTAAAGCCCGTTTCAGGGCTTATCGAGAGGATTTCCTTCATAATCAATAAGCTCATAGGCTCCTTTCTGCAAAACACGTTTCACAATGTAGGGTCCATGCCACATAGGTTCGAACTTGCTTGCCCCCATATTATTGTTAGCTTGGTCATATAATAAGACCGAATCACCCTTAGAGAATGTGTGAGGAGAGATCGACTGAGCGAAATGGGTTTTGACCCGTTTCTTGTGTGCTTCGATGACCAAGGCAGCGAGATGGTGAGTCTCATCCAGTCATTCTAAATATAAGAGGCGATCCTCTTGAGGTGATGTTTAGGGGAGGAGTTCAACAACTAAGTTGAGTGAAGGAATCTCACATTCGATCGACAATGTTTCTTCCATACCATAGACCAACTAGAATGGTGTGAAACCAGTTGCATCTTTGGTTGAGGTTCGGTAGGCCTAGAGAACTGAAAAGAGCATGAGATGCCAATTTGACTTGTGCATCCAAATAGTACGCTAAAGCCTTGTGACTAAGACCTTGTTCATGGCTTCAACTTGGTCGTTGGCCTGAGGATAATATGGGGTCGAGCCATCATGGCGCAAGCCCAATGCAGATGTTAGCTCAGCCATAATGTAATCTCTGAAATGGGAGCCATGGTCTGTGACAATGGCTTGGGGTACACCGAACCTGGAAATAACATGGTTGAAAATGAATAAAGCCATCGTCTTACCATCTGCAAAATATGTAGGCATCGCTTCAGCCCATTTGGTGAAATAATCCACAACGATGATAATATATCCATGCCCCCCAGTTGAACGAGGGTTACATGTCATATAATTGATGCCCCATTTGGCAAAGGGACCGACGGTAATGACGGGGTGTAGGTGAGTGGGTGGGGCGCGCATCTTGTGTTGGTAAATTTGGCATTCGTGGCACTTATGAACAACAAGAATGCAGTCCTTGAAGATAGATGTCCATAAATAACCAGCGCGAAGGATTTTTTGAGCTATAGTGTAACCAAACATATGACCACCACATGCCTCAAAGTGGTAGTCATTGAGAATTCTTTTAGCTTCCTTGGTCGGAAGGCATCGACGAAGAATTGAATCAACACCGACACAGTGTAAAGTATCACCAATAATACAGTAGTGTTGGGAGTGATGCCAAATCCTTCGGCGATCATCCTTGGTCAACACAGACTGAAACATGGACGTTTGGAGATACACAATGATATCACCATACCATGGATCAAGGGTGCTAATTAGGAAAAGGGTCTCATCTGGAAGTTGTTCATTTGCACTAGTAGGGAGAGCCTTGGAGGGAAGGGAACAAATCAATTCGGTGAAAACAAGTGACTTCTTAGATTTGGCTGTAGTGAAGACCAAATCGAATTCTTACAAGATAATGATCCATTTAGAATACTTGCCCCCTAGCAATTGACGAGTAAGGATATAGGTCATAGGTTTGCATTCATAAATCACTTTACTCGTATGTAAAAGGATATAGTGCTGAAAGTGTTGAACAGCCTGAACGGAAACCAAAGCCAACTTCTCGACATGTGCATAATGTGTTTTAGTGTCGAGGAGATTTCAACTAAGGTAGTAGATTACATGTTTGCTGCCTTCGTTGTCGTCTTGGACCAAAACCATAACAATGGTGCTAGGGGCCACAGCTAGGTAAAGGAAGTAATCTCGATAATAGTCTGGTGGGTGCAACATAAGAGCATTTATGAGGACGACCTTGAGATCATCAAAATATTTTTGGGCCACCTTGTCCCATACAAAGGGCGTTCCTTGTTTGAGCAACCGGGTAAATCCTGTGGTTAGCCCGACATAGTTGGGTATAAAGCGATGAAGAAAGTTGGCCTTTCCTTGCAGGATCTGGAGTTGGTGCAGTGAGAATGGAGGGGGTAAATTTACAATGGCCTTGACTTTTAGTGGATCCAGGAAAATACCGTCCTTGTAAATGATGAAGCCGAGTAGACTTCTTGATTTCATGCAGAAACACATTTGTGTAGATTTAACTGAATGTTATAGTGTCTGTAGCGTAGAAAAATCTACTGAAGATGGTTTGGGTGGTCTTGGCCCTTACGAGAATGAGCAGGAAGGTCATCCAAGTAAGGCTGGACAATGTTGTCAATATCATGAAACGCATAGGACATTGCCTGTTGAAACGTGGGTCCAACATTTTTGAGGCCGAAAGGGAGCTTCTTATACACGAACATACCCCATGGGTAGATAAAGGCTATCTTTTCTTGATTGATTGGTGTGATATTAATCTGGTTATAACCAGAAAAACCATCCATAAAGGAAAATATCTCACTCACGGCACATTCATCAATGATTTGATCAATTAAGGGAGTGGGATAGTTGTATTTAGGACAAGCACGATTAAGATCTCGATAATCCATGCAAACACGGATCGTGCCTTGTTTTTTAGTCACTGGGACAATATTTGACACCTAGTCTGTAAGGGGGATGGGATAGATGAACCCAGCCTTGAGAATATTTTCAACTTCACCCTTAATAACGGCGGACTTCCTAGGGTGCACCGGGCGAAGCCGTTGGCGAACGGGCTCTGCGTGCAGATATGTTGGTATTTCGTGCACTACAATGCTAGGTCAATGCCGGGCATTTCTTCGTAAGACCATGCAAACACATCACTGAATTTTTGAAATAGACGAGTATATGTCTTGATGTCATCCAGAGAACAAGATACCCCAATATGAACATGTTCAACGATACCGGGTTTGATGGAAATGTCAATCGACATCATTTGGGTAATATTACCCAGATTTCGTTTCGACCATACTTCATGAGTAATAATGGGTGGGGGAAATGGAGAAAAGGACTCTTTGAAAGGAGTAGACGTGACCATCAGGCGAGGCAGGAACGAGGAGAAATGATGAGTATCGATCCATGGTGGTTCCTCGAGAGAGATGATTTCCATGATACCTTCATCAACAAGGAAGGTCTCGGTTAAGGGATTAGGCGATTCCAAAGTGCCAAGCCAAGGGGATTGAGAGTACGTATCGAGAGAGGTTAGACATATGAGAATCAAAGGATGTAGAATTTAAAACTAAAACAATTTCCATGTAATTGACTTCGATGGGACTAAGCAACATATCCTCACCCCAAGTATCAACAAGATCTGGTGAAGGTATGACTGAGGAATCAGATTTGACGGAGATCATGTTGATAGAGGCACCATGAGGAGGTGGGAGTGGAAAAACTCCCATTAAGGTAGAATATTTGAAGATACCTACCCCCACACTATCATAGGGAGCACTAGAGTGCTTGACGTATGGAACATTGCCATCTGAGGTGGAAGAGGCAAAGAAAGACAACTGATCGACAGTGACGATCTTCCCTTGATGGGGAAAACGAATCATTGAAATAAAGAGGAGGCCACAGCATGCATGGCATGAGTCCAACTTTGGCCAAGTAGAAGATTATAATTGAGATTGGCGTCAACAATTTCTACTTCAACTTGCATTATCTTTCCTTCCAGGGTGATGGAAAGGGTAGGTACAACACCGAAGGGTCGCAAATTGTGCCCATCGAAAGCTTCCAAAGTGTTCAGAGATTGGTTCAGTGCATGGGAACTAATAGCCTTCCAACATGCAATTGACATGATGCAGGTGGAAGCACCTTCATCGATGACAGTGTGGTGGATGGACTTCTCATTGATGATTACCTGAATAAGAAAGGCAATTTGATGAGGGAGTTGTGGAATATGGTTCTCTAGATCAAAACATATCAAATTGGAATCAGTGGGATCAATGCCTCTAATAGCTGACAGCAAATATTTCCATTGCGATGGGCAGCTTTGGAGTACCTTGAGAGCTGACATGGCTGACGACGCCTGAGCTAAATCCTCAACAATATTGTAGTGCTGAGCAGCTCAGGTATTGGAATTATATGAGGATTTCCACAATACACCTCGAGAGGGTGGCCGCATAGCGAAATTAGGGTTAAGGTGCTCAATATGCAGAGGGCTAGAACTTAGGGTAGAAGAAGAAGGTGAAGCTTATTTTTCTTTCCTAGCTATCAGAGCTGGAGTTTGATAGTCTTTTGATTGGGTAGCCACATTAATAGGCATGCTCATCATGAACACTTGAGATCTAAAGGAAGCAGATCGAGGTTGGTCTACCATTTGGGTCTGCTAAGACAGAAACGACCCTTTGAGGACAACAGGGGTCACTTTGAGCAGGTAACTAACTTCGGATCATCGAGGACAATCCTTAGTGTTGTGATCTTCCTCGCAAATGAGGCAGGGATACTTAGGTTTCCATTGTGAAGATTCGTCAGCAGACGATTTGGGAGGACCCTGTTTTGGGGCATCGACTTTAGCTTTTCCTTTGCCTTTCTTTTTTCCTTTCAAGGATTTTTCCTTTGTGGTAGAATGGATAGTGTGGACCTGTGAGGTTTTTCCAGGGCCAGGTGGGTTTTGAAATGAACTATTAGGGGTAGAATTTGAGACCAACTTTTGTTTGGAAGAAGTTTTGGTAGGGGTCTGGGATACTGAACCAATAACTCCATCGACAGGAGGAACAATTGGTGACTTTAATGCTGCGAGATCGTATGATGGCCACGGAGCATTGGGTAATAACTCGTATAAAGTGCCAGACTGAGAGTAAACTAGATCCAAGTATTGAGCATGAGCAATGGCCTGCTCTTTAGTGACGCATCCACCCATATCTATATCTCGAGCAATTGGGGCTACGAATGATTTGGTAAACCATTTAGTGAGAAACTGATCAAGAATCTCGAATTTGATCAGGTGATGTCTACGTCTCCATTCATGGATGTGATCAGAGATGTGCGTCACAGTATCTTGCTTAAGCGATGTGAGAAAATAGGTGCTAGTTTCATAACGAACTGGAAGCTGAAAATGCGTGAGGAAAGCCATGGCTAAAGAGCTAAATTCATGGTAAGTACTTCGAGGTAGCTCAATGTACCATTTCGTTGCAACACCTGTGAGGGTTCGTTGGAAAAGACAGAGACAAATGGAATTGTCTACGTATGAATTTGATGAGCACCAGAGGTGATATGTCATCACATGGGCCTGAGGATCTTCTTTGGCTTTCCCATCGAACTTTGGGCAATCACTTGGTATCTTGGACGACATTGGAGGCTAGTATGGTGAATCAAGGATCAGATCATTCATAAGGCGCGATACATCTAACAACTCGAATCCAAGAAAGGTAATGGAGTGTTAAAAGGCATGGGAGGTCGATAAGAGGGCCCATAGGGAGGAGCCCATCCCTGCTGGTAAGGATTTTGGCCCCATCGTGTGGGATTTTGGCCATATGGCATCTGACGCTGCCCCCATTGCGAATTACCTTGACCATAGGGAGGATTTTGGCCTTGAATACCTTGGAACTATCCAGGCATAGGTTGCTAATAAGCAACATATGGTTTAAAAGGCTGTTGAGCTTGTTGACCTTGGACATATGGATATGGGACCCGTTGTCCTTGAACATACGGTTGATGAACCTGTTTTTCATGAACAAGAGGATTTTGGACCTGCACTCCGTGGGCATAAGGTTGATACACTTGTTTCCCTTGGACGTAGGGATTTTGTAGCTAAATCCCTTGGCCAGTAGGATTATGGACCTGTTGTTGCAGGACTTGACCTTGACCCTGCCCCTATAAGGGTTGACCTTGTTGATATGTATACAAGGGTTGCTGCTACCTTGGTTGGTTTTACAGTGGTAAGGGTTGACCTTGCGATTGCAAAATTTTTCCTTGGGGCTGCAGAGGTTGGTCCTTTGAGGATATGGGTTGAGAGGTGTGTGGAGCATATTACATCTACTATTGTGCAGCTTGCTACAATTGTTGTAAGGATTGACCTTGCGGTTGTTGCAGGTGACCTTGCTGCGGGATAATTTTCCCTTGTTGTTGCGCGGAGAGTCCTTGCTACAACAAAGGTTGCCCTTGTAGTAAAAAAGGCTGTCCTTGTTATTATAGAGGTTGTCCTTGCTGTTGCAAGGGTACTTGAACAGTGCTCGAGAAATTGAAAAGCTGAATCTGGTTGTAGCCAAGCTGGATGTACTACCCAGATTGGAGGGTGTAAGGTTGATTAACCATTCCTTGAGAACCATATGGAATGTAAGGATTTTGGTATTGGACCTGAGCCCCATAGGGCTGCTGATATTGAACATTGCTTGATCCAGATAGACCAATGGGATTCTGAACCTATTGGTATTGGACATTGCTTGATCCAGTATGATCAACAGGGTTATAAATAATACCAGAAGAAGGCTAGTTTATACCAAGTATGTGAGCTTGCGAGCTGCTCACATTAGTGGCACCTGACACCATAGAAACATTCAGGTTCTGCCCCCCAGGCGTTGGCACAATCTGGCCAATGACTAGTGGGACAGAGGAACTGATAGAGAGAATCTTTGAAACTGTTGGTTGTGCCTGATGGGTAACTGGGATCGATGATACAATAGTATTCAGAACAATGGGTTGCACTGGGACTGAAGTAACACCCTGTTAGGAAGTCGTGTTCATAATGAACGAACCTGATGTAGACTTGGCACCTGACACCCATACATGATTATGGTAAAGTGATGAGGCACTAGGTGTAATTGAAACCAACTGCGCCAAAGACGCATAGTTGGGTGGAAAACTGGCGATAATACCTTCTGAAAAAGGGAAACACTCGGGAGGAAACTGAAATTGCAATTCTTCCCCCTCAATAGTGTGTGGAGTAGAAACTTCGGACTCATCCAGAGATGTGACTGGAGCATCGCCTTTGGGTTCCATGTTTGGAAACAAATGATGACAAATGGCCAAATGAGTACGAGGGGATAGTTCCAAAGGAACACTCGGCTAGTCGTACAGACTGTAAGGACACTGTGGTGATATCTCAACAGGGTCAAACAGAGGGTTCGGAGGGTAGATAACCAGTCCAAGCTGACTGTCAGTGGTCGATGAGTTCTTTGGAGTTTGAACGGGATTGTTCGGAGATTCCAGGCCAAGATCAGCAGATGACCCAGTATCTTAAGTAGGCGGAGGATGAGATGAAAATGGTTGAACACTCAAAATAATTGCGAGTTCAACATTTTCATCCTCGAGTGACTCTGGTAACTCAAGAGGAATTGGGTGAACCAGATGGTTCAGCCACGATGACCTTGTCTTAGTTGACGAAACAAATAACTTCATGGCTTTAAAATGTTCTTTTAAGGAAACTCATGATTTGGTCTCAAAAAGACTAACAAGGTGTTTTGGATCATGGGAAATCAAATATTAAGAGGCATAAAGATTGACGCTCTTTCATTTTTAAGAGTCGAGAAAGAAAAGAAGATGACTCTATCTCTTTCGATTGGAAACGAGCTCGAAAAGACAAGTGCTCGAATGAAATTTTAAGTTTAATGAGTCAAAAAGATCAAATGACTGCTCTGGATGATCTAGGTAAATAGGATTACCAGGCAATCGTGAACTGCAGAGTACCTCCTGGTGAACCAAGAAGTAGGAGCAGGCAATCTCCCCGAATGTTGTGTTCGGTGTATCACGTTTGCAAGGCGGCCGACTCAGATTCCTAAGGATAAAAGTATTGTAGCCTAGTGGGGTCTCTCATTATATACTCGACGGTACAGGGAGCACAAATCCATACTAGCACTGTCTAATGCCAAAGCTAATGACAACTGCTAGGTTTAAAGATGTCGAAACACGTCTCTAGCCTAGACCTTCTAGATATGATCATTATTGTCAAATGCGCCTTAGGTTAATTGAATTCATTTTAAAGTTGATCTTGAGTTATGTTTCTGTCTTCAGGTCTTAGCGATGCTACTCAGAAAACCTCAAATGCAACTAAATGAGAGAAGACCCTTTCAATTCGATGAAATGCTTACACTAGAGAGGGTAGAAACTACTCAATCAAATACAAACAATCAAGCAAATGAAAACGAAATGATATTTCACTACCTTACTTTTTCAAAAAATAAACTAATGAAAAATGCATTTCAATTCCTAATTTCCTGACAAGCATTTATCTATTAGTCCTTTCAAAAACAAAAAATTCTCTTCCTTTTTGAAATGCTGATGCAATTCTAGTCTCTTAAAGATGCAAGTTATCGTAACACAATGATGCAACAAGCTAGAATTTCATACTTTTCATGAAGCAACGAAACAAACTTTTCACATATAATCTTTCAATGAAATTTTTTCGAGACAATAATCTCTTCAAGTAGATGAAAACATGAAAATAGAAGTTCATTCAGATCAATGAACATTGACTTTCCTGAACACAAGACCAACAATGTAATCTATGCCGGAAAAGAAACGTTTAGGCAAGCAAACAAAACTTTTCAAACTTGTGCAAAAAGAGGTCAAAGTCGTAAAAAGGACCAAAAACAAAATGCAAAGAGTAAGCACACCTACAACCCGACAAAGTGAGTTCGAAAATCACTGAATGGATGACCAACTAGATGCCCTAGTGTCGTTGGCCACTCAATTACTCAATCAATCAAGTAGAAAGATGATAAGCCAACAAGCAAACAAAACCAAATGAAAAGTAGCTTTCTGATTAGGGAGAAAAAGGTCAAAAAGGCTTACGGGGTCAAAACCACAAGAGCAGAACACACTGGCCAAGATTGGGGTCAAGCCCTAATCTTCACTTACAAGCATTGGCGTGAATACCTAACTGACAACAAGCGCCAGAGGCTGGTCAGTGTGACTGTTTCTCAGCAACTTGCACTAGTTGGTGCGATTGTCAGTGGATTAAGCGTGCTGATCGAGGGAGCTAAGGAAAAAAAATAAAAAAATTGAAACAGGGATTAGATCTACTACTATGAATTTAAGACTCAAACCAGTAAGCAGGAGAAAAGAAACATAACCAAAGGAAAAACATGGAACTACAAAAGTTCTCACGAAATCATGAAATCCAAGACAAACAAAAGGATTGGGTTCCCCAGCGGAGTCGCCAATTTGTGGTGAAGTAAAATTATAAGTGTGGACATGAACGAATTCCTCTAGCCCGATAATGGGTCTAGCCACAACAGATACATTCTATGGAAGACTTCCTTAGGTTAGAATCAATCAAGAGGGCCTACCTCTTGGTCCGCTTATCTTGCTTGATGATGTCCTCACTTGCTCACTCCAGCTATCTCTCGCTTCCTTCTTCAAGCACCCAAAACAAGTAAAAAACAATAGACAACAAACATGATAATAGGCAAATTTTAATTCAACCTACTTAACAAGTCAAGAAACATTGAGCCATGAATATGTAATATTACAAAACATGTTGGAAATCAATCGGTAGTTGCATATATTAGTATCAAAGAGAGATTACAACCATTCACCTTGATGTTGTAGTCTTCCTCTAAAAAAACCAGGTTCCCACACTTCTGCTAGCATTCCATAATGGCCTCAAGCAACAATAGTTTTAAGGTTCTTCCCTTTAGGCTTCACTGCAAACCAAATCACACTTCTCCCTCACACAACTAGATAGCTACAACTAGTAATAGCTTGCTTGTCTACTCCAAACCAAAATAATATAAGCACACTAATACCAACACTCTAACTCTACAACTAGCTTGTGCTTGGGAAGAAGGGAGGTTTATATCGGAAAAATGGATGGGAGATGGATCCTCTTCTCGTGGGAGAAGGACTTATCCCTTGAGGTAGTTCCATTATTATAGGGGAAAGGAGCCCAAACTGTCATCCTCGACCCCATTTGACCAAACCATTTAATAGACTTCCATTATGAAGCTTCTAGAGCTGGAAGCTTCGACTCTAATTTAAAAAAATTTCCATAACAGGACCGGCACAACTGGAACACAAATCAGTTGCTCCGATCGTCACGAGGCGTAGTGCTAATCTCTGAGCGTGGGGGAGACAAAAGCCATTAGCACCGGTCTTGTAAAATGAGCAAAACAGAAGTTTTAGGGGAAATAGTGAAAAAGGGAATTTATCTGCTCATGAAGAGGGACACAATGGGAGTTCCTTCATGAAGACAAAGAATGTGGGGTTCACTGTAGAGGTCCTCCAGGATCAAGGAATGGGGACTACAAAGACAGTGAAAAAATGTTGTGTAACAGTGTGTTCACAAGATACATGAGTGAACCCACTAATTGTCGGTAAATAGTCGCATCCATTTCTTCACCTAAAGTGGCATCCTCTTTCCTCTAGTTGGTTGCTAGAGGAGTCTCCATGGGTTTTCACATGGCATTGGCATACTTTCCAAAAGAGACAAACAATTCTTCATCACCTTGCCATACTTCCAATCCAAGGAAGTAGTGCATGAGACTCATGTCCTTCATCTCAAACTCTCTTGCAAGGTCCTCCTTGCAAGATCTGATCATCTTCACATCAAAAGTAAAAATAAAGTCATCAACATATAAAACAATAATCAACAATTTACCTTCTGCCAAAATATGATAGAGATTTCACTTTTGGTGAAGCCCAAACCATTGAGATAACTATTAATCTTGGTGTACCAAGCACGAGGTGCTTGCTTGAGACCATACAACACTCACTTGAGTATGAACATATGAGAATATTAATCAATATTCTTGAAGCCTTTTGGTTTCTCGATATACACCTCCTCCTCAATAAATCCATTGAGGAATGTTGTTTTCACATCCATCTGGTGGATCTTCCACTCCTTTTGTGAAACCAGAGCAAGGATTGATTTGATGGATGTGTATGTTGCTATAGGAGAAAAGGTATATTCATAGTCAATCCCCTCAACCTGAGAGTACCCATTGGCCACAAAACTGGCCTTTTACTTTTCTATGCTTTCGTGCATTACATGCTTCACCTTGGAGATCCATCTCGAACCCACAACTCATTTATCTGTTGGTCTTGGAACCACTTCCCAAACACTGTTCTTCATAATGGATTCATACTTCTCCACCATTGCACAAATCCATATTGTTTTCTCTACTGCTTCCTCAAAAGAGGATAGCTCAGTCTCTACTAGCTCAATCATAAGAGCCATGTAGCCAGTGTACCAATCTGGTGACCTTCTCTACCTGTGTTGATTTGAAGGAGCACCCACATTCTCCTTCGTATCATACACTATTATCTCAGCTTCGCTTGTTCTCTTCCTACATTATTTGGATGATTATTCTTGAATGACTGTCTAAACTCTCTGCTCCTCAACATGTTGCTTCTCCATAACATCTTGAGGCTCCTCCTTTGGAACAAAAATCTCCTCCTCTGGTGGGCTCTGAAACTCCCTCTCAAGAGAGCACCACATGGTTTTGCCTTTAGAAAATTTGACATCCCTTCGCACAACTATCATTATAAGGGATGGAAAAGACACATGATAGCTGTGGGGAGTTTCTTTGTAACCCACAAATACCCCCAACTCTGTTGTCAGCTTTAAATTCTTCCTCGACTCTTTAGAGACATGGAAATAACTAGAGGATACAAATATCCTGAAGTGTAACACATTCGACTTCCTCCACGAGAAAGAGTTCTCCGGTGTGATCATGCCAAGAATCCAATGAGGACTCATATTCTGGAAATAGACCACTGTGTTGCATGCTTCAGCCCACAAGTTCAAAGGTAGGCTTTGGGCATGCAACATTACATGTGCTATGTTGTAAAGTGTAACTAGGTTTGGTCTTCATAATGACATGTAATTATGATCTTTGTAAATGATGACAAGAAGAAGATAAAATTATTTTCATAATGCCTTACTTCATGGGTTTCATGAGCAATATTTTTTTATCTATTTGGCTCCCATTGAGAACCTTAGTATTTACCATTAGAGTCAAAGAGTCAATGTCATGTATGAAGAAACCTTCTTGGGCATGTGTCAAATGTATTTGAGTTAATAACATTGTCAAATAGACCTTAAACGACAAGCACTAATACTCCTCTTCAAGTCGGAATTAAAACAAAGAAAATAACTTATGTTGTCTCAATCCATTTGGATACACACCAATTCAGATGTATAGGTCAGCTTATTGTATGGGACAAACCACTATAAATAGGTGGCCAGGGCCTTTGCATTATTATAGCACAAAATTTCAGATTCCTCTGAAATTTCGGTGATGAAGTAAAATCAACAGTTCAGTGACATCTCTGATATTTTCAGATGTGTAAGGGAGGGACACTAAGTTTGTGTTTAAGGATAATCCCAGTAAGTAAGGCTTAGACCTCTCTAAGATTCATATCATAGTCACAAAAAAAGGAAGTGACAAAGTTAGATGCAAAGAAGGAACTAAGATAATCGATGGAGGAGCAATGAGGGTCCTTTTATGGCTCAACAAAAGTTATGTTTCATAAGATAAGGGTCTAGAGGTTACATAAGAGGAAGACCACCATGTGGTGCTATGAAGAAGATATTTTTCTGGGATCTATCACAGTATTTCGGTGCTGCTACAGTGGTCACATTTTGGTGACACTACATTGACATGTTTCGGTGCCATCTCTAGTGTATCTATAGCTCGTTGAGGAGATGATCTCAAGATTAAGAAGGTCGAAGAGGAAGAGGAGTCAAGAAGGAAAAAAGAGTAGAAGACAAAGAACTAGTGTCGTGGTCTTGGAGTGGATAATAGGTCAAGGATCTTGGTATTGGTATTCGTCAATTGGAATCTCTATAAGAAGAATTTCTGTAGGTTTTCCTCTCAAAGAGTGAGAGGTTTTGGCCTTGGCTAATAGCATACATTCCATGTCCCTTGTCTATTTATGTTCATGCATTGGTTATTTTTTGATGGAGAAGAACACTAATAAACTAAGAAGAAGAATATCCTAATCTAAATAAGTAAAAAACATTCACAAGCAGTCACTAATTGAAGATATATCACCTAATGCTAATGCCCTAGATTTCTCAACATGGAATCAGAGCTAAGGTGACAGTTAAGGAAGGGCATCTAATCAAAGAAGACACTCAAGGATCGAGTTTCAAGGAAGGAATCAAAGCAAAGTGAAGAAGATACATTGAAGAATTAAACCCTAGATCAACGGAGGAAGTTTACTTCAAAAGAAGTCTCGAGAGCATCAAATAATCAAGGCCAAAGCTTTATTTCTACTCAAGGCAAATAGATATACAAATCAAGGCAACTAGAAGTATAGACCAGCAAGAGTGTTGGATCGTATAGTCTTTATCAAAATACCGCAAAGACCATCATCAAGATGAATAGATCTACTAAGAAAGGAAACCCAAAGTATAGAGAAGCATTTCTAGGACTAATATCACATCATCTCGGATAACCTAGAAGTATTTATGATCTACATTTAGTCACTACCAAAGAATTCGAAGCATCTTGAAGGTGAGAAGGAATTATCATATTCAAAAGCTATAATGAAAGCTCCCTATAATTGCAACAAGGATCCCCTCCTTATCCTTTAAGAATATCATCCAAGGAATCATAAAAAATTCCTCATCAATCACCAGCTAAAGGCCTTGACATCATAAAAGGAGCAATCTCCTTTATTGAAGAAGGGATTTTCATTTGGAAGAACATCACCCAAAAGGGGCACTAATACATCTTCTTCAACCACCATCAAAGTGATCAAGTTGAAGATTTCATCTTCACTTGTCAAGTAAGTATCTTTCTTTCTATAATGAAATTTGGTAAAATGACTTTGTTTTGCAAGGAGATCTATAAACTAGTTGGATCATAGAAATTCCTTGCATGGAAAGAGGAAGATAGACATAATCCTTGAAGAAAATGAAGTCATTGAACATATAGATGAAAATTTCTCCTCTAAATAGATGGAAATGGATTCTTATTGAAGGTCCCCTCATATAGAAGTATTGTAGACATCCAAGGGACAGTAAATGATAAGTTGGTAGAACTACTCTCTGAAGATGTGATAAAGAATGTCACATCACTTAGATCTGATCTACACAAATTGAAGGTATCAAAGGATAAAGGGTTATCTTCATAAGATATCAATTGCAATATCTGGGAGAGATAATCCTCGTTGTTCTAAATGCACCAATTGATGAACAAGGTAACCAATGTCTATGAGGATAAGAGGTTCATCAAATGGTACATGGATCAATTAAATTCATTGCACCTCAGGCATATTCCTCAAAGAAGATCGAATATGCCTTTTATATCGAGACCAAGAATTCCGAAGAATTCATTCGTCATAGGTAACGATACTATTGTCAATTTAATTACTTCTATAAGAAACGTTGACACGGTAAAAAAAGGAACGGTTCGAGTAACAGCTACTAATAATTACCAAGAACATTGGAAGGATCCTTTTACGAGAAGGTTTGATCAACTTGTGGTTTCTATGCAAGATATAAGAAGACAGGTTGAAGAAAAACACTGTTGAAGATTAAAATGAAAGGATTCAAACATTTGCAGGAAGGAAAGGGAAGTTTGGTAAATTTGGTCCTCATAGCTAAGATTCAATGCTATAAGCATTATATAAAATATTGTCCAAAGTACACGAAGGCCTATAACAAGAAAGATAGAGAATAAATCCACTTCACACGAAGAAGTGGAGAAAGCTGAAAGAGGAAAAGAATGATAAGAAAGAGCTCGTGATATCACCATAGGGAACACATGAAGGACAACTGGAACAAAATATATAGCAGGCAACTGTGAGGTTATAGCTCTTGGGAACCTCATGGAAAAGGAAGAAGTCATCTAGGACAAGTCTCATCATACATCAAGTCAAAAGGAAACATCTACTGCATAGGGATATGAAAAATACTCAAGTTTCTCTTATGGAATCCTCATCGAAGGGTTCACCGATCTAGAGAGGAAGCAAGTGTTTCATAAGGAACTCCAACTTGTGAAATTCATGGGATGACATAAGAAATGTAGCAGGTAAAGTGGTTGAAGATATTTTCAATCAAGGAAGTTGCTGAGAGAAGCCTAGATGACCTAAAGGTAAATGACATATGTATTATTGTATTAATTATTATAAATTCATGTTGTATGGTTGCAAGTAACATGGATCACAACTCTATCATGGGAAGCATGATCAAAGGTTAGGAATCTCCTCCTACAAAATTATGTTGGAAGGCATGGGTTAGACTAGATGAAATCAACATAATATGTCCTCATATGAAGTATGAGGTGGTTGACTACAATTGAGGAACTCTGATTGGAAGCTCCTGGGAATGGAATAAAATGTGTAAAGAAAGGAAGGAAGAGATCATGAGATATGTAACCATGGTAAAGGAAATCAACATTTGGAAGACCAAGAAGATTTGACTAGGAAATCTCCTGGAAAGATATGAAGACTTTGATTGAAGTATGGAAAAGATGGAGGCCCTTGACAATGGATATATTTGGGAGATATGTCAACATGTATACAAGATTCTAATGCAAACTGGAATATTTCATGATGAAAGACCATCAAAAAGGTAATTTTGATTTAAGTGTTCATTTCTTATTTTTGAACAAATATCTGGAAGGGCTTATGCATGACTGCCAAAGGGAAGAACTATGGATGACTTCCAAGAGGACCATATAAAAGGATGTAAGATCCTTCTAAAAAATATGGCATGAAGAAGGAAACACGACATGAAGCAAGACTAGATGAAGAATAATAGATCACTTTTTGATTAAAGGAATAATGACATGACTGACCCATGGATGAAAGTGATGGATGGTCTGTGCCCTATGAAAAAGCCATAAAATATGAAGACTCCTTGACAAAGAAATTGGTGAGATTGAAGGAAAGAACTCTTCAAGCAGTTGGTTGAGGAGATGCTGTAGGTCCCTAATTAAGAGGGAGCCTGAAAAAAAGTTTCTTACTTGGACATTCCTAAGCCAAGAGGGATCTTAGTTACACTTCTTCTGTAGGAATGAGTACATTTCGTTATTGGAATTCATATGTCCTCCCTAATTGAGAGAGAGAGAGATAGACACATCATTTTGGTGTTCACCTAGGAAGACAGAATGGAGGATTGGGTAATCATCTGGCATCCGATACTCTTTGAGAATCAAATAAGGCATCCAAAATAAGAGTAGTCGTAGACCGATATTCTTTAAGGATTGGCTGTCCAAGATAAGAATAATCCAAAGTAGGTCATACGCTGTGAACACCCAGGTGGAGCATGTACCTTGAGAGACAATGATTATGGTGTTTATGAATCACTGGTCTCACCAACATTGTTCTATGATCATGTGGATAGAGCTGTTAGTCAAGGCCTTGCTATGTGACAATGCTGGTTGAAATGATGCTAGGCAGATGGGTTACCAATTCTTCTTATGAGAAATTCTTTAGACTGAGAATGACCAAGTACCATTATGAATACCTCCCTAGTTAAGAGGGAGTGTTGTAAAGTGTAACTAGGCTCGGTCTTCATAACGACATGTAATTATGATCTTTGAAAATGATGAAAATAAGAAGATAAAATTATTTTTGTAATCCCTTGCTTCATGGGTTTCATGGGAAGGATTTTTTATCTAGTTAGCTCCCATTGAGAGCCTTAGGATTTATCATTAGAGTCAAAGAGTCAATTTCATGTATGAAGAACCCTTCTTGGGCATGTGTCAAATTTATTTGAGTCAATAGCATTGTCAAATAGCCCTCCAATGACAAGCACTAATACTGCTCTTCAAGTCGACCTTAAAATAGAGAAAATAACTCATATCGTCTCATCCATTTGGAGACACACCTATTCATATGTATATGTCAGCTTATTATATGGGACAAACCACTATAAATAGCTGGGCAGGGTCTCTACATTATTATAGCACAGAATTCAGATTCCTCTAAAATTTCGGTGATGAAGTACAATCAAAAGTTCGATGACATCTCTGAGATTTTCGGATGGGTAAGGGAGGGAAAAAAATTTTGTTTTTAAGGCTAATCCCAGTAAGTAAGGCTTAGACCTCCCTAAGATTCAGATCATAGTCACACAAAAAGGAAGAGACAAAGTCAGATGCAAAGAAGGAACTCAAATAATCGATGGAGGAGCAACGAGGGTCCTTTTTGGGTTCAACAAAAGTTATGTTTCATAAGATAAGGGTATTGAGGTTACAACATAGGAAGACCACTGTGTGGTGCTATGAATAAGCTATTGTTATGGGTTCTATCACAATATTTTAGTGCTGCTAAAGTGGTCACATTTTGGTGACGCTACATTGATATGTCTCGGTGCCATCTCTAGTGTATCTACATCTCGTTGAGGAGATGATCTCAAGATTAAGAAGGTCTAAGAGGAAGACTAATCAAGAAGGAGAAAAGAGTAGACGACAAAGAACTAGTGTCTTGGTCTTGGAGTGGCTAATAGGTCAAGGGTCTTGGTCTTGGTATTCGTCAATTGGAATCTCTATAAGAAGAATTTGTGCGGGTTTTCCTCTCAAAGAGTGAGAGGTTTTGACCTTGGATGATAGCCTACATTCTGTGTCTCTTGTCTATTTATGTTCATGCATTGGTTACTGTTTGATGAAGAAGAACACTAATATACTAAGAAGAAGAATATCCTAATCTAAATAAGTAAAAAACATTCATAAGAAGTCACTAATTGAAGAGAAATCACCTAATGCTAATGCCCTATATTTCTCAACATGTTGCTCCCATAATGCTACGGTTCTTCCTGTCATCCACCCCATTATGTTGTGGTTGTGGGGTGTTGTTAACTCTCGTTGAATGCCCTCTTTTGCACATAAATTTTTAAACTGATTCAACACGTACTCACCTCCATTATCACTTCTGAGAACCTTCACCTTCTTGCCTGTTTCTTTCTCCACCAGTGCCTTGAACTCTAAGAACGTGGAGAAAGTCTAATCCTTCTTCCACATGAAGAAGATCCAACACTTTCTTGAGAAGTCATCCATAAAGATGACAAAATATTTGTGCCTGGTAGTGGAGGATGTCGGGAAAGGTCCACAAACATTAGAGTGGATCCTTTCAAGGACTGCATGTGATCTACTATCTTGATCATGGAAAGTGGATTTTGTGTACTTCCCTAAGGTACACCCTTTACATGTATCTTGCTGCTCTAGTAATCCTTTGGGGAGGCACGTGATAATCTATTGCATGCTCTTCAAAACACCATGATGCAAATGGCTAACTCTTCTATGCCAAATTTCACTGGCATCATGACTCTACACCTTCTCTGCCTTTATGATCAATGTAGCATAATCCTCCACATCTAGCTTGTAGAGGTTCTTCACACGAACCCCTATTTTTTTCACCTGTCCTGTGGATATGTGTCTCAAGAATGCCTTTCCTTTGCTGAAGATCACATCGTAACCAGAGTCTTCCAAATCTGCAACGAAGAAAATATTCTTCTTTGGACCCCGAACAAACATCACATCCTTGAGCCTAAGAGGGGAGCCCGACTCCCCCTGAAAGGTGACTATACCAATCCTAGTTGCACTGTACCTTCTATCATATCCCATATTGATGTGCATCTGGAGATCCTTCTCCTCCAAATCACTAAAAAAATCTATGTTCCCTGTCATTTCGAACGAGGCACCATTGTCCAGGTACCACACACTTCCCATTATTGTGATGGTCATGCATGCAATGAGAGTTAAATCAAGCTCAAAATGTGAAGCCAAAGCTTCTCCTATCACCCCTCTTTAGGACTAGTTGCTTGTCTTCTTGTGTGGACACTTCATGGCATAGTGCTTAAATTCATGACAGTGAAAGCACATGATTCTGGACAAGTCTTTCTTCTTCCCCCCTAGAATAGATTATTCTTTGGATTGGGATTTATTCCCTTTCCCTTTCTTTTATTTTCCATCCAAGGAACATTTCTTCTCATCCTCGCTCGGACGAAGTCTCATCTCTGGTATTTGTCTTATTTCCTCCTATACCAAATCAAACCATAAACGTTCCCAATTTGGTAGTTTCTCCCTCTTAGTAGCTTTGCCAGCTCTTGGGAAGGCATAGATGGGCTAGGCTCACCAAATCATCCTGTGCTACAAAAACATCAACTTGATAAAGTTCATCATGACATTGTGTGAACCTGCTCAAGTACCGTGGAATGGTCTCTTTCCTCTACATCTTGATATTTCGAAGTTTTTCCTTGAGTGCAAATTTCCAATGGTCACCACTATTATGGAACAAATCTATTAGTGCTTGCCACATTTCATACAAAGTCTCTTTCATGTGGAGATTTGAGACAATATGGTCTCATACTCCCTCCAATATTATTATCCTCACCTTGGCTACACGCTTCTTCCATTCTGCTAGATCCTTAGCATCAAACGTTTTTGGTTTTGGAATATCATTATCAATGAATTCTTTAAACTCATTATCCTCTATTACTTCCTCCATGTGGTCCTTCCATGCAACATAGTTAGAGCTTCCCTTAAGGGCATACTAGAGCCTTAGTTCATTGAAAGGCATCTTCTCAGTCCTGAAGAAAACTCGCAACATTGATCTGAAAACTCCTGCAATGACAACTTCGAAATCTCTGCTCTACAATGATTGCAACTCTAATACCATGTTGAAATTAATGTGTATATTCAATACTGCTCATGAAATTTACTAAATCACAAGACTTGAAGTTACTCTAATTATCTGCAGAAGTTAATTCACCGTTTAAAACACAAATCATAGACATGAAAAAGGAAACATCACACATGCACATAGATTTATCTAGTGGAAAGTAACTGCTCAAAACCCCTTACTATCTATATTGCATTAATAAGAGAATAGAGATGAAATACATATGCTTGCTCATGCCTGAGCACACCCTGCAAGTGTATAGTCTATCCCTCTGCTTGACTGACTTACTTTAGCGAACACTTAGCCAATTTTGAGGCCCTCCAAGCTCCTATTTCCTTGCATTGTTCCCTTAGGAAATTGGCCCCTATTATTTAGGAATTTCCCACTATTGATGTGTGCAATTCCGTAGGGTCCTTCCTTTGACTGAATGCAACACCTGTACACATTGGAATATTCTACAACTAATAGTACACTTCCTTGGAATCTCCATCTCAACTGGGTAACTCAAATTCTCTACATGCAACAATTATTTTGGGTTGATTGATTAGTTAACTGGTTGATCATTGAGTGTGGTTGAATTTTCACTTCCACAACTTGACCTCCACTAGATCTTCTAACAGTTAAAACTAGTTAAATTGACATTAACTCAAATTAATTGAAATAGATTTCTAAAAATTAGAAATCAAACATACTGGACTGAACTCAAGCTTCCCCAAATCAAATTAAATGGTTTAAATGAGTGACAAGTTCCATGTCACCTCAATTAATTAACTCTAATATATCTGCTAAAATATAAATTCAATTTTTCTCTAGTTTGACCAAGGCAAAGTCAAACTGAGATTTTCTTGTTGCATTTTCAACAGTTGGAACAATTGTCTGGGAGGAAACAACTAGATAACATGTCATTTAGATAGATTTTTTTTTTTATCAAAGGGAGTCTTAAAAAAATATGTATTTATCGAAGCCTCAATTTTTTCATTTATGGGTTCAAATCACTGGCCAATTAGATTGGAAATTGATTTGAAAGAAGCCCCATTAAATTGCCCTTTTCGATTTGAAAGTTTTTTGCTTCAATTGAATGGTTTTGTAGATTTGTTAATAAATTGGTTGGAGGAGATTCATATTGTAGGTACCACCAAAATGAAAAACATTTCAACTCAAATTGAAAGAGTTGAAATATAAGATCAAATCTTTGAATAAGAGAGTCTTTGGTAACATCTTTCAAGATAAGAGAGACCTAGAAAGTAAAATGTTGAGTATGCAAAAAAGAATCATATTAGAAATAAGAATCCCAAAGCTGGTAGCAGAAGAGGTATAAAATCTTCTAAATCTAGAGCATAGAAGGAAGCAAGAAGAGACCCTTTGGAAGCAAAAGTTCGGGATACAATGGCTGAAGGCTGGAGATCATAACTCAAACTTTTTCCACGATGCAACAATTCAACATCTCATAATAATAGAATATTTTCCCTTATCGGTAAGGATGGGAAAGGAAAATTTTACACTATGATATAGAAAGGGAATTGGTACAACTTTTCAATGATCTCTAGTCAGAGGATAGTTTAGGAAAACAATCAACCATAAGTACAATGATACAACACATTCCAAGAACAATTAGTAGGGAGAAAAATATTACGTTGATGAGACCAATATCCTTGTCTAAGGTTGAAATGGTGGTTATGAATATGCTAAAGAATAAGGCACCTGGAATGGATGGCTACACGAAATATCTCTACCATGCATGCTTGGGATTTTTAGGGAAGGAGATACGAGAGGTAGTTGAAGAATCAAGGCGAACTAGAGAAGTTCACCTAGAATTGAATGCAATGTTCAAATCACTAGTTCCAAAGTTAGGATGATCAGAGAGTCTGGATGGGTCCATAACAATTTATCTCTGTAATGTGCTTTATAAAATTATTTCAACAGTTATAGCGAATAGACTAAAACCGCTTCTACCACTATTAGTATCCCTCTCTCAAACGAGTTTTGTAGAAGGGTGACAAATTGCAGATGGGTTTATATCGGTGCAAGAAGTTATTCATTCTTTGAGGAAGCCAAATTTCCCAGGTATGTTGATAGAATTGGACTTATCCAAAGCCTATGATAGAATTAGCTGGTCATTCTTATTCCAGGTTTACGAGCATATGGATTTTATAAAAAATGTATAGATTGGCTAGAATCACTTGTCTTATCTATTTTTTTTTCTCTATTTTGATTAACATATCACCTTCCTAGACAAGTCATCCTTCCATAGGTCTCAGGCAGGGTGACCCTTTATCACCATTCCTCTTTATTTTAGTCATGGAGGAACTTGGCCGAATGTTTCAAAAAGCAGGGGAATCAAGTTACATATATGGTCTACGTTTTTATGGGACAAACTTCCCTATCTGTCACCTTCAATTTTTTGATGATGTAATATTATTTGGTTTATCTACATGGAGAGAGGTGACAAGAATTGATAGTATTTTACATATTTTTAGGACAACCTTAGGAATTGTAGTGAACAATGATAAAACAAAAATGTTTTTTTTTTCAACTACCCAGAGATGGTTCATCTCAAGCTCAGTTGAACCATTCGTTTTAATAGAGGATACATTCCTTCTAAGTATTTGGGGATCCCTACATGGGAAGAGATTATATAAAAAAAAATGTCGCAAAGTGAATAAATAGGTGCTCAGGACAATTAACTATCTAAGCTGTCTAATTATGATGAAAGCAATTCTACAAGCTATAGCAAATTACCAATTATGGGAAATTCCCATTCCAACTATTGTATGTCAGAAATTGAGATCGATTTGGACTAAATTGTTTTGGAAAGGTTAAAAAAAAACATGTAAGTGGGATTTAGTCGGATGGAATAAACTAGTTTCTCTAAAAAATAATGGAGGATTGGGCCTTTGAGACCCTTTTCTCATTAGTAAAGCTTATGCTATGAAGTTATGGTGGCTATGGGTGCAGGAAGGCCACTAAGTTTGGAAACATATATGGTATCATAAGTATATGTTTATGAATTTACAGGTTGATACATTACAATTCGAAGGACGAATAAAAGGATATTATGTATGGAACTGGGCCCATAAAATAAAGGATTTGGTGAAACAAATTGCTTCTTGAGAGATAAAAGAAGGGATGATGGAATTATTTTGGGAGGAACCATGGCAGCAATACCCCCCTTTATAAGGCAATGACAACCTATAACATATAAAGATGTTAACACAATCCCAAGGAGCCTTTAAGGTGGCAGACTTAAGGAAATATTATAGTACATGGATGGAGATAGTGGAAAACATTAGGAGATTGGTAACCCTCAATAGATTTTATTCCTTGGGAATACTTTAAATAAATTCTCCATAGCATAAGGATTCAAATTTCTCTCGAACATGATATGTTTTTGTGGGGGAGGAAACCAATTGGAATATTTAATATAAAAGAAGCTTATTATAAAGTTTCGACTTTTTTATGGATGATAGCTTGGGGGCAAATGTTAACTTGGGATTGTGTGCAAAGGAAAGGTTTTGAAGGACCATCTAGGTGCTCTCTATGTTTATAGGAAGGGGAAACAATAGATCACCTGCTAATTACTTGTACTTATGCTAAGAAAATGCGAAAGTTTGTTCAACAAATTTTTAGGGGTGCTTCACCAAATTTATTAGACATAAAGAATTGGTTAGAAGAATGGTTTCCGATAAAGTTTAAACACCCACTGATAATTAGAGTCTAGTATATAATTTTGGGGTTCTCTCTATGGAATATGTGGAAGGAGAGAAATATCAAAATATTTGAAGAAAAATTTAGACCCATATCAATTTTGCAGGAAACGATGCTTAAAAATATTAGAGGAACAATGTTATTGTTCCCTCTAGATTCAGAAGATGGATGAAAATGAGGAACTCATTCTAAAAGGTCTTAATATTGAAGCAAATAAAGTTACTACTTTTCCTACAGTTCAAATTAGAAGATTCTTCAGGGACATTTTATTCTTGCCTCCTCTAGAAGCCTTCATTGAATTGAGTTTTGGTGGGGCCTCAAAAGGAAACCCATGTGAAGCAAGATTTGTAGGGATTTTCCGGGATGAGAATTCGAATCCCATTCATGTTCTTTATTTTTCCTATGGGCTGGCTACAAATAACCTTATGGAATTATGGGATTTAGAGAAATTTTTGCAAATCTGTAAGGAAGGGGTTGCGATTGAATATACAGAGTCATGGGGGTTCCTAGACAACGATCAATTATTTAAATATGTTATTAATGGGTCACCCATCAGATAAACTAATTCGTAGTTGGTATATTCAGGAGGTGGTAAGTAGTATCAGAGATTTGTTGATAATTTTTTACTATGTTACTCCCCCACACACGAGGCAGGAAGGTAATAAGGTGGCAGATTGTTTAGCAAATTGGGGAATCTTGGAGAGACATGTAGTCTTGGACATGGAATGGTAGGAATGAACACATAAGGAACATCTTTAGAAGGTAAAACAATGGGTCGAATAAGATAAATACCTTGTTGGGGGTGACTTACCAAGAACAGACTCCCTGAATGAGGCATGAGCCAATTTATCGTGATAGTTTTCTAGTAGGGGTTATGACTAGCATGAAATTTTTTAGTTTGGTGATTGTGGTGGTGGTCTTTGGAGGTAGAACTTGGCACTCCACCTGGCCCTGCATGGGACACATGTGGCATGTCCCTGTTTCACATTATGACAACCAACTACTCAAATCCTTTCGAATTTATTGCAAGAGGATGGGAGATTGAGGTTTTGTGTATGTCAATGGTTTCAAGAATTTATTCGCTTCTGTCTACTTAGGTATGGATCATCTCTCCCATGGTGGATTGGACGTAGTAAGGAATTATTCTAACATCTAGAGAGGGTTCATTAATGAGTTCACTCTGATACAATATCTTGGGATGGATGAGTTTTGGTGTACACAATACACCTGGATGTTGTTATGGAAATGGATGAGAGTGTGGTTCTTTACTAGCAGTGGATACATTACGTCCACAACTATCTATACAAGTTATGCCAAGGTTTCAGGGTGGCAAGAAGGAGGCATTCATGTCACTGGTAACATTTAGGTGCAACACCTATGTTTTAGTGAATGGTTAACGATTGATTATTTTATAGTGGAGGGAGGGTTGTGTACATTGTCATTTCCTTGTGCGCTTCTAGGAGGGTTGTGTTATTTAATGTTTAAACACTCGTTATCACTATGTTCAATAAACTTTGATTACATGGTTATAAGTTCTTCTATGCAGTGTATTTGGTATCACGTAGGTGGTCAATGTTTTTTATGTTATTTTTACATAATATGAGGTCCATTGTTATGCTCTTAACCTGCAAGACAATACCAGAATACCAAATATGTGAAGAAATATACCCAAAACATAGAACAATGAGAAATAACAACAAGTATTTTATTATTCAGAAAGCAATGTTCACTTGCCTCTTCGAGGGGGCAACCTCCAATAGAGCTGAGCTCAATTACAAAATAAGACATGATGCTCCTCGAGGGAGTCTTCTATCCTTTATATAGGATTCATACATGCAATACCATGGGGAAATACCATGGTTCTTATTAATACCATCTATCTAATACCATGGCCCATTTTCAACTAACTGTGGTCCCTTCATTAAATGCGGGTTAACCACTTACAATCATTAATATGGGATTTATTGACTCTTTACTTAACTATAACTATGACTCGATCCTATTACATAAATAAGGGGGTTAGGGTTGGACCCTAACATGCCCTACCCCATAAGAATAGCCTTGTCCTCAAGGCTAAAGCTGCAGAAACTACTGAAGGATAGTAGCTGGTCCCCAGGTTGCATCTTCCAAAGAGGTGTCTTTCCACTTGATGAGGACTTCCTTGATCGTGCGGCCACGCAGGTGCTGTTCTCGTGTGTCAAGAACCTGTTCAAGTTGGAGCCAGATTGACCCTTCTTCATCCACTTCAGGTAGATTGGTTTGAATTCTGCAATGGTTCCCAATCACTTTCTTGAGGCATGAGACATAAAAAAATGGATGGATTTTTGCAGTGGGTGGCAAAGCTAGCTTGTAGGAGACTTCTCCAATGTGTTGAAGTACTTGATATGGTCCGTAGAATTTTGGAGATAATTTTTGACAACCCTTGTCTTTGAGTGATGTTTGCTTATATGGTTGCAACCTCAAAAATACCTGATCCCCTTCTTGAAATTGGCGTTTTGAGCGATGTTGATCTGCCTGTTGCTTCATACGGTTTTGGGCTTGATGAAGATTCTCTCTAAGGTGGGCCAGCATGGTTGTGCGGTTCTGTAGGAGTTGATCCACTGCTTGTACCTTTGAGCATCCCTTGATATAGGAAGTAGGGGAAGGAGGGAGTTGACCATAAAATGCTTCATATGGAGTCATTTTGGTGGTGGCATGATAGTTGGTGTTATACCACCATTCGGCTAGAGGTAACCACTGTACCCAGAGATGTTGCTTTTTTGAAGTGAAACACCTAAGGTAGGTCTCTAGACATTTTTTGACTGCTTCAGTTTGACCGTCAGTTTGTGGATGATAGGAAGTATTGAGTTGTAGTTGGGTACCTTGTAGCCGAAATAATTCCTGCCAAAAGTTACTAGTGAAGATTGGGTCAGACATAATGTAAGTGGGCATGCCATGCCATTTGAAGATATGATCCATGAAAGATTGAGCGACCAAAGTTGGTGTAAAAGGGTGGGGTAGGGCGCAAAAATGAGCATACTTAGAAAGACTGTCCACAACTACCATGATGACTGACTTGTTTCCTGACTTTGGAAGACCCATAATGAAATCCATAAAAACCTCCGTCTAGATTGAGGCCGGGATGGGAAATGGCTGTAATGTGCCCAGGGATTTGACTGTTTCTCCTTTGTGGCGCTGACAGACATTACATTCAGCTACAAAAGTAAGAATGTCCTTTTTCATGCCTGTCCAAAAAAATGATCTTCGAGTGCGAATATATGTCTTTTGAAAGCCTGAATGTCCTACAGTGGGAGATGAGTGCAACTCCGCTAAAATGCAGTTTTTGAGGGTGGATGTTGGTGATATTACGACTCTGTCCTTGTAGCGAAGAATCTCATCCTGCCACGAGTAGCCCGCTGTGGAATTTGGATCTGCCTGCAATTGATTAATGAGTTGGGAGAGCCAAGGATGTGAAAACCATTCCTTGTGAGCCTCTTCAATCCATTCTGGAATGGGAAGGGAAATTGTGAGCAGGGTACTTTCCTCCTCAGATTGGTAGGATAACGCATCTGCTACAATATTTTCGCGCCCTTTCTTGTAAATTATCTCATAATCATATCCCAATATTTTGGCGAGCCATTTATTTTGTTGTGGTGAGGATAGGTGTTGCTCCAAAAAATAATTAAGGATTGGATGGTCTGTGCAGATTTGGAAACGCCGCCCCAATAAGTAGGGTCGCCAGGTATCTACTGCATGTAAGATGGCCATCATCTCCTTCTCATAGGTAGATTGTCCCAGATTCTTCCCACTTAGTTGTTGGCTCGTGAAGGCCAAGGGTTGACCTTCCTACATTAAGACCGCCCCAATACCCGTACCAAAAGCATCACATTCAATCAAAAAATATTTGGTGAAGTCGGGTAGTGCCAAGACTGGAGTGGAACACATGGCATGTTTGAGAGCTATAAAGGCCTGTTGTGCTTCATCGTTCCAGAGGAATGAATTTTTCTTGAGGAGTTGAGTGAGGGGCCTAGCAATGCAACCATAATTGTGGACAAATTTGCGATGGTAGATTGTGAGACCCAAAAATCCTCTCAAGCTCTTCAAGGTCTTTGGTTAAGGCCAATCCTACATTGCCTAGATCTTTTTGGGGTCCACCCTGATGCCTTCATGCCCCACAATGTGGCCCAAATACTCAACTTCTTCCATGCCAAAAGAGCACTTGGAAATCTTGACAAATAATTTATGCTTGCGAAGTAGTTGCAAGAGCAGATCTACATGTTGAAGATGTGTGGTCCAGGTGCGACTGTAGATGAGGATGTCATCAAGGAAAACTAGGACAAATTTTCTGAGATATGGTTTGAGCAGGTGGTTCATAAGGCTCTAAAAAGTGGATGGGGAATTACAAAGACCAAATGGCATGACCAGGAACTCATAATGGCCTTCATGAGTTTGGGAAGCAGTCTTTGGAATGTTTACTTCTTTCATGTGAATTTGGTGATAGACTGAGTGAAGGTTGAGCTTAGTAAAGAATTGAGCCCCATTTAGTTCATCCAGCAAATAATAAACAACCGGGATGGGAAATTTATCTTTGACCGTCAACTTATTGAGGGCCCTGAAGTCTGGACACATACACCATTCCCCATCTTTCTTGAGCACCATGACCACCAGTGATGAATAAGGACTAATGTTGGGACGAATGACGCCTGCTTCCAAGAGTTCCTTAATGATTTTTTCAATTTCATTCTTTTGCGCGAACAAACATCTATATGGGCGCACATTTGGTAGTTGGGCCCCTGGGACATAAGTAATGCTATGATCATGTTCCCCTCTCGAGGGTGGAAGCTCATGAGGCTTGTCAAAGACTGGCAGATGGTTGTTTAAGATCTGTTGCATCTCAGGATGAATATGAAGAGAATTGGATTTGAAGGCCTGGATGGCATTAAAGTGGGCTATAACTCCATGGTGGCCCTTTTTAAACAATTTTTCCATTCGAAGTGAGCTAATGATAGAGGGAGCTCTCGCCTAAAGTTCACGGAGGGTATGTGTGTGGTTGTTCTGCTTAAAGCTCATATATCACTCCTGGAAATCCATTGTGATTGGGCCAAGTGTGCGAAGCCATTCAACACCTAAGACAATGTCGCACCCTCCCATGTGTATGGAAAACATGTGGGTCTTTAATTTATAATCCCCCATTTGAAGTTTGACATTTTCACAACAGCCTTCACATTTTATTGTCCCCCCATCAGTAATTAGGACTTGGAAGTTAGAAACTGCTCGGACAAAAAAATGCACTACTTCCGCGACTCTTTGATGGATAAATTTATGTGTACTGCCACTATCAATCAAGACTACTACTGGGTGATGCTTAATAAAACCTCTGATTTTGAGAGTTTAGGGAGAAGAAATCCCTGCCAAAGCATGCAGCGAGATAATTGGTTCTTCAGGTACATTGTCCTGCTGGTTGTCCTCTTCTTCCTCCTCTGGTTCCTCAAGTGGTGGGGCTTCCTCCGATGAACTGTGATCAGTAGCATCAATTTGAAAGAATTGGGCTCCTTACATTTATGCCCGGGGGAGTATTTCTCATCACAGTAGTAACACAATCCTTGCTTTCTTCTTTCTGCCATTTCTGTTGGGGACACCTTTTGAACCTTGAGTGTTTGGGTAGTGCTTTGAGCCTGGGTGGGGCAACCATTGGCTATGAAATTTGGGCGATTGGACTGGGCCACTAATGCACGTTCTACTTCACGGGCTATCCTACAAGCATGCAGCTATGAGATAGGGTGTTGCAGTCGGACGTGGGCTTGTATGGCTTCTTTGAGACCATTAACAAAACATTCCACGTAGAACTCATCGTGTAGACCTCCTGTGTGGAAAGCTAAGGCTTCAAAGGCTGTAATATATTCATTCACTGTTCCTGTCTATCGGAGCTTAGTGAGATGACCCAAAAAATTAGATTCATGGTCAAAGCGATCCGTAAGAGATTTTTTGAATGTCTGCCAAGTCAAGGGCCTTCGATAGTAACGTTGATGTCATTGCCACCATTGCCATCTTTCATTGTCCAAGTACATGCTACCCACATTAAGCTGAGTCGCATCATCCATGATGTGATTCAGTGTGAAATATTGCTCCATTTGTTCTATCCATGTGGCCGGGTGAGAACCATCAAATTTATACATGTCCAGCTTGGGTGGTTGGAGCTGGGGTTGTTGGTGGGTGCCAAAGAGGTGAAGGGACTGGCTAGACTCGTCCTCAATGTTTTCATTGCCAATATATGCCTCCGTGCGTTCCTCCATCTTGCCCTTTGAGAGTGTTTCATTTAATTTCTTCAGCTGCAACAATACATCTTTCAATGTTGATTCAATATTGTCAATCCTCTCATTGGCCATAGCTTAAGCTCTAGTTTGTACCATGCATCGATCCAATGTACTTGAAATATGGGACTGCCCGAAATTTTTGGCACTAACAATTGAATGGTACCACCTTGCTAAGCTCGTCAACCTGATTCTTATGGGATAAGTCTCCAATAAGCGTCCCGGGGGGTCTCAAGCTCGTTTTTTTTTTTTTTTACTCCAAACAGAGTTTTACTCCTTGCTTAGGAATACTGCAGTGGTCAAATCCCAGAAAATTCAATGCTGCCCAAAGTCCTGCGAAAATCATGCCCAAGTATAGGAACCCACACAATTAGTCAGATCTGAATGGCAGATCTGATTGTTGCGACGGCTACAGAACCCAAACTGTTAGATTTGGATGGCAGATCTGATGGATCTGATAGATCTGAATGGCTAATCTGATAGATCTGAATGGCGGAACTGATTGCTGCTGCTATGACAAAACCCCACCTACGAGATCTGATCTGGCAAAGATGATGCGTGATCCAGAGATAGAGAAGGGAACTATGGTCTCCAGGAGTGACAGGTGTTACAGATCGCAATATACATAAGGGTATGACAGTAGTACTCAGCCCAATCTTTGAAAGCACTAACCAAGGAGGATCAACCGTACCCTTAGCCGTACAACCCCACTACCCTATCGTACGTGCGACTAATCTCCCCGAGTGTTGTTCTTGATGTACTGTAGAAGCAAGAAAGCCGACGATTTATCTATGGCGAGGTTTCAAGGGAGCTAGGGGGCTTCCGATATACCTAGAGGGTACTTGGAAGACAGTTCGTGCGCGGTTCTGTCTAATGCGCTACTACTCGAAGGGGTACCCACAAGGGTTACAAGGGGGTCCAACAAGCCTGACCACCTCTTGTATTTCCTACATGCATGCCTCCCCAAATCCGCAGGTTTATGCGCTTAATGACAGATCCTGTGGTTTAAAGACGCCGAAACACGTCTCTAGCCAAATTTTTTTTTGCTAAAAATTGTAGATCCCACCGGCCCTGGAAAGCACTTTGATACCACTTGTTATTCTCTTAACAAGTAAGACGATACCAAAATACCAAATATGCGAAGAAATATACCCAGAACATATAACAATGAGAAATAATAGCAAGTATTTTATTATTCAGAAAGCAATGTTCGCTTGCCTCTTCGAGGGGGCAACCTCCAATAGAGCTGAGCTCAATTACAAATAAGACACAATGCTCCTCGAGGGGAGTCTCTATCCTTTATATAGGATTCATACATGCAATACCATGGTTCTTATTAATACCATCTATCTAATACCATGGTCCATTTGCAACTAATTGTGGTCCCTTCATTAAATGCGGGTTAACCACTTACAATTATTAATATGGGCTTTATTGACTCTTTACTTAACTATAACTATAACTCGATCCTATTACATAAATAAGGGGGTTAGGGTTGGACCCTAACATCCATACTTATTTTGAATTGGTAGTTTTCCTTCCATCGGTGACACCACAATCCCTCGACCCTGTCGCTATTTTGTTTAGTTGTCTAGTGCTAGTTTGCAGAGTATGGTATAGGGGATGATTTTCCATTTGGTTATGAAAAAGTATTAGCCCTCATTACCCCTTGATTAATTGTAATGACTCAAGTTATTACATAGTCTGATCCTCTTTCCATAGGGTTTTCTAGAAAGTTGAGTCAATTTGTGGTTCTAGTAGGTAAGGGTTTTCGAGTAATTCATGTTCAACAACACATAATTCTCCAAAGGTTTCTTGATGACTTGTTGGTTCAGGTAGAAGTTGGGTCATTCATTTCGGTTGTCAACCATAGATTGTTAATTATTGTTATCATGGTGTCTTACTCCCTTGTTGTCTATCATATCCAGATAGTTCAGCTATCCCAGAAGGTCATCTTGTGGTTTGAATACAAGTCTCAAGCTCAAATGGCTCCTCATCAAAGACTGCCTAGTCGCACAGGTGGTGCTTCGGGGGTATCCTCGTCTAGACATCGTAGGTTATTCAAGTGGGAGTCGGTTGCAAATTTCTTCGATTCCGCTCCAATGGAGGATAGAAAGGAGACTCAAACTCTGAAAGAAAAGAAGTTTTGGGATAAAATGCATCATTCCCACTCAGAAATTCGTAGTATTAGTCTCAAATGGGTTCCCGATCTAGGAAAGTTGAGGAAAAGAAGATTGCATTTCCTTCACTCAATAACAATGCATCGTCAGATGGAGACACTTCTCAGTATGGTGATTTGTGATAAATAGGTTGAAAACTACAAACTCTTTGTTGGTGAGGAAGAGTTGAAGAGAATACTATGGGACATTAGATATGATCTAGATGATATAGTGGTCAGACTTAATAGAGTGGAGCTCTTCGTGGTTTCGAATTCAGAGACAGTCTCAAACAATTATTAGAATGAGGCTATTGTTATCAATGTCCCTCCCCTCAACATGGTCATTTCAAACTCCTCTCCACACTCCCTGATTATCATCTTGGATGAATAAGTCCACTACTGAATATATTTCTACTTTTCTTTGTTGGAAGTCACTTGTTGTTTCCTATATAGATAATGTTGTCTTGTTAAGTATGTTAGTTGTGTAGGTTTGTTATTTCATTTATGTCAAATAAGGTTGTTTGTTTTTGACCGACCCAACTAGTTTTACAGGTAAGCCCCATAAGTGAATATGTAAACACTATAAATAAAGGGAATATGAGTTCATTTGAAAAAAAAAAAATCTAGGCAAGAAGAGATTTGAGATCGCAAGAGGAGCTAAGGAACAACTTTTGGGATGATTCTTGGAGTCTAAAGGTGGAAGCAAAAATGTGATTTATGGGGTGAACAAGTCGTCTGAGAATTTTCACTATAACTTTTCTTTTGGAATGTTCCAGAATGTGAAAGTTGGAGGATACAGATAAAAAATATTATGTATGTCGTTCAAATTTTAGATTTCGGTTCACTACAATTTTGAAGATATGGTCTAAGGAAGTTAGGCTTCTTGAATGCTCTTGAAATCTTCTTGAAGGTCAGCTTGGCATTTTCGCTATAGCATTTTTTTGTGACATTTCAGAACATGAAACTTGGAGCATAAAAAAAATAATATATTCATGCACACGTGGGTAAAGTTTCAGACCTTGGTTCGCTATAATTTCAGAGATATGGTCTAAGGAAGTTATACTTCTTGAATGCTCTTCAAATTTGCTTCAAACATGTCAACTTGGTATTTTCACTATAATTTTCTTTCTATGATGTTTCTCAATCTGAGATTTAGTGAAGATAGAGGAGAGATATAAAGGTACCCATAGTAGAAATGTTAGACCTTGTTTTACTACAATTTTAGAGATATAATTTGAGGAATTTAGTGTTCGTAAATTCTTATTAAACATAGATCAAACATGTTAGTTTTTCATTTTTTCTATCTTTTTTTGTGATGTTTCAGTCTATAAAATTTAGATGAGACATAAATAGATATTTGGGTACTTGTGGTAGAAATTTCAAACCATGTTTGTAAAATTGAATACATAACATGATGGACAAGGTCATTCTTGGGAAGAAGCCAAAAGCAACAAGTTTTTGGAGAAGTAGACCTAATGAAGGAGGAGGGAAGATGTAGAATTGGTAAAAGAAGAAGTAACTAACATACTTGGTGTTTGCAGAAGAAGCACACATAATTGATGAAAGAAAAAGAAGCTAATAGACATTGTGAAGAAGCAAGCAATCCTAATGAGACTTGGTAAGTTGGTGCCTACAAAGTTGTAGAGGGGATTGGTGTCCCCTGTAGGTAGGTGCCTACAAAATAGTAGAGGGGATTGGTGTCTCCTATAGATTGGTGCCTAGAAAGCAATAGAGAGGATTGTCTCTTGTAGGTTGATCCCTACAAAGTAGCAGAGGGGATTGGTGTCTCAGGTATGTTAGTGCCTACAAGATATTCATATAAAGAAGTTTTGTGGTCCCCCCCATAAGGGTTTCCACATATATCTTGTGTTACTTGTTCAATTTATGAGATTAATGTTCTATGAGGTGTGAATATCTTTAAATGAGTAAAAAATGCCATTATATTGATTCACCTTCCACCTTCCCCTCCCCCCTTCTTAATATAATTGTGAATCCAACAAAAAAATACCATGCATCAATATAAAAATATTGTTGATTGTTTCCACATCATCATACCAGAGTTTGAACACAAGGATGTGTATAAATTCTCTTAATGATTTGAGATATAATTGAACTTGAAAAGGAACACAAATATATGACAACTCTTTATCATTCTCAAAGTATCTAAAAAATAATAATTTTTTAGTTTGACTAAGCATATTTAAGAATTTATCAACTATGGTGTTGGTACTTGTAGGAACCTCTCTCCAAGCGAAAGGATCATCTGCTTGATGGACAAGGTAGATTACATGGGAAAGAGATGCAAACTCCTATTATCACTTTAGGAGTCTCTTTACATAGAACCATATTTTTTAGTACATTCAACAACAAACCCATGTAATTGATAGATAATTGGGACTGTAATTTTGGTCAAACCATAACTCCAACTTTTTTGTGGTCATGACCATCTCTAAACTTACTATGCACTGCAAGGAAAACATTACTTATAGGAGGTTCTTAGTGTTACAAGATTATATAAGATGATAAAAAAGGTTTCCACTAAAACATTCGCTATTTGTAACAAAGGTTTGAGTGGAAATTTTAATAGATATTCACTATAATTAACAAATATGAGTGGGTAAAAATTGTAACAAAAGATTTATTATTATTATCATTATCATCATATTGATACACTTATATTCAAATGGAGAATCAATATACTCATACCCAAAAATCACATTATATTGTATTTGAGCATCATGGTGTAGTAAACTGAATGCCCCAGTCCATATGACATATTTTGAACACACAAGTTCATATTCCATATTTTAAATGCATTGATGCATATTATATATCTTGAAAGAAAACATGCATATATCTCATTTGCATGATAAAGCTTTGTCATGGTAATAACAACTGTAATGGAAACAATAATTGTATTATTGAAGAAAATTGTGTCATTTTTATCATTAGAAACACTAGTGCATTTATCAAATTTATTAGCACCAACGTATATATACATGTGCAAAGCATTAGCGATTAACAATTATTTAAATAAACCAATGCAAAAACATATATAAATCATTGTTTAAGTTAAATGAATACAACACACCAATATGCAACTATTTGATTCTTTTATTTATAAAATTAATAAATAAACAAGGGCTACATAGTAGCTAGTACCCGCAACTTAGTTTAAATATAGCTTAATTATATTAAAAAATAATAAAGACAAATATTTCATCACAA